>JARHVA010004866.1:1327500-1407383 GCA_037957365.1 Torreya grandis | reverse complement strand
AACAAACGTGTGAAAAATGAGAATATAGTTGAGGATGATAACCAATCAACCCTAAAAAGATAAATAAGGGGGAAAGTAAGGTCTCATTATTATCAGTATATAATAATGTTTTGGCATGTGTGAATGCAAGTGTATGATGTGGATGAAGGGAAATGAGTTAGTTGGGCCCAATGAATAGGCTCAAACAAGAAGAGGAATCATTTGATCAAGTGATGTTCAAGAGGAACAAAGAGGAAGGAGAAGTTACACATGGAGTATATTGATGTTAGAAGAAGAATAATTATGGTAAGCTTTTAAGAGGCAAGATGGCATGAATCATGAAGTGATCCTCACCTAAGAGGATGCAAAAGAGGACAAAGAAGTAATGGGATAATAGAACAAGAAAAGGTATTTTGAAGCATATTATAGTATGTATGAAGCAATGAATAAGGGAATATAAATTTTACCCTCATAAAATGTATAAAGAGATGTTGAAGGAAGTGACAAAAGAAAACATAGATCTATGGCAATGCAACAATGGTATTTAAGATAAGATTATTTTTGAAGGTAAACTAAATGTGTTGAGACAATTTAAATTTTAGTCAAATTGGGTCAACCCATACATATTAAAACTTTTCAAAGATTCCCATATGTCTTATAGGGTCTCATGTGTGTCTAAACATCTCACCTATCCTTGTCTTAGCCTTGGTGTAAGCTTAGCTTACTTGTACTTGTCTAGTCCTTGAAAAGTCAACTCTAGTCAAACATGGTCAAAGGCTCAAATTATTTTATAAATGTCCTAATATTATAATTGAAGTGTTTTAAGGTGTTCTTAATGTTTCTATCATTTTTTTATCTATTCTAAAAGGAAGAAACAAAAGTATGAATGCTAGGGATAAGTGATTAAGTACCCAAAATATTGCACATCATTCGAGACATTATGAGAAATCTTCTTTGGCTATAGAGGAAGACACCTATATATAATAAAACAATAAATATAATTATTTTTATCAAATATATGTGTGTATTACTAAGCTACGCACTTATTCCATGAAGCGTAAGACTTCCCTAGGATGACAGTCTACTATTTAGAAATAGAGTTTAAAACAAACATATATGAAAAGAGAGAGAGAGAGAGAGAGAGAGAGAGAGAGAGAGAGAGAGAGAGAGAGAGAGAGAGAGAGAGAGAGAGAGAGAGAGAGAGAGGGGAGAGGGTTAAAATATTATTTATCATGACATAGGTCTAAACATGTCAATGAATAATATAGTACAGTTTGGGTAGGGGAATTATGTTTTGGTGAGGTTTTTGGGGAGGTTTTAGGGTTGTTGGTATAAAAACATAGTGATCAACATTGGTTAAGTGACCGATGTTGGTCTAGATAACTGATATCAATTAGGGTAATGATATTGGTGGGGTTATAGAAGGCTTTTTTGGGAATAAAAAAGGAGTTGTGGTCTGGTAGAGGGGTCATGAGGAGCCTTAAGGGGGTGACTAAGACTCAAGAAGGGTAAGGCAAAGGTTGATATGTTGAGGTAGAGAGATGGAGTTGGGGAGTGTTATAACTCCTCTATAGAGGAATCTTAGATTTCATGAGTAGTTAAATAATATATTTGTAAAACTAATATAAAATGATTGTTTGAAACATGTAAAAAACATGAAAATGTACTTAGCTAGGTTGGATAGGTGAGTATTTGTGTAGATAGATGTCTCTAATGAGGCTTGATGAGTCAAGACATGAAAAAACAAGGCCAAGTGTATGTTTCTAATCTATAATGCTCAAAACACTATGCAGTTTATCAATTCCAAATCTAAAATAATTTGTGCAGAGTGACAGTAAGCTTGGATGTTGATAGTGATGCTAGAATGCTCTGATAATGAAAAATATCTATACATTTGAATGATTTTTTGACCTTGTGACAAATTTAGAATTATGCCTAAGTAATCGATGTTAGTGGGCCCACTGACTCAGTTAAGGGACAACTGACATTGGTTCCCCAAGACTAGGTAAACTAGGCTCTATTTAGCTTTTTAGCCGTCTTCTTACTTCAACAAATGGGTTTTATCATTGGAAAACAATCATAATACAAGGTCAAGATGAGGTTAGGTATCTAAGGAGTTATGAGGGGGGGAATAATAGGTCTTAGGTGGTTAAGATAGAATGACTAGGTCCTAGGGTGAGTTAGACGGTGAGAATTGGTCATAGGGCGAGGTGGCCAGCTGAAGTGGCCAAAGGAGATTTAACCAATTTAATTAGATAATTAAATTAATTAGATGTGCACAAAGGGTAAAAACATAGGTTAGGGAATTAAATAAGAAAGGGGCTAGGGGTAATGTGAACTAGGTAATCATGCAAGGGATTAGCACAATTATAGTGTCTATATTTGCCCCTTTTTGGCTTGTAACTTATCTGCACAAGCTATGAGATAACAATAAAGGTTTATTACCCCAAGTATGGGATGGGGTATTCCCCCCTCAAAATGGGGATCGATGGTGGTAAAACCATAATCAGTGATAATTTTGAAAGAAGATAGGTGGGTAAAGTTAGGTGGGAAGTGGAAATGTGGTGATAACATGACACATGTGCACACTACTTCATGCCTAAGTTGGTCAAATGGTTAATAGGTTAGGAGGACTTAAATAGAAATAATTGGTCTATAACATATATAAGTGATAGTTGATTAGGTTAAAACTATCAAAGGTGCATCTCTAATGGTCAATGTGTCCCAAGTATCCAAAAATGAAAGTGCTCTTAGAAGACACAAAATGGTCATAAACAATAGGGACTAGTCAGGGTCATGATTTATAATGCCTTTGAAGAAGCCAACTTCAAAGCAATCAGAGTGATAGCTAGCTTAGTGATAATCAATAATGTCATCACAAAGGGTGTGTCTATTTGGGGAGATATACCTAATCTCTAATTCATGTATCATGGTTGATAAAAATGTTAATGAACCTCATGATTATCTGTCATGGTTGGGAGATATGTGTGATCACTAATTTCCCCTAATATAGTCTATTTTAGACTATGAAAAGGTCACATGCTCTTAATTAAGAGAAAATTTTGAGTTAAGGAGTGTTGAAAATTGGTTTCCCTATATAAGGGTGACTGATGTTGGTGCATAATTGTCATCAACCACTAGACTGATGTTAGTGGGTATCAGCCAATGTTAGTGGCTTAGGGCATAAAAATGCCAACACTAACAGCTAACCAAACCTAAAAAAAGGGTTTGGCAGCCCCCTCAAAGCTAATTTGTCATTTTCTTATTGCCAACACTGAGTTTTAGAGTTTTATGTGTGAAAACATCACTTTCATGTCATGTGTGAGCAAGGTGGCAAGGTTTGAGTGGTGGAGAGGATTTGTAGAGTGATTGAGAGCAACCAGAGTGAGGTCAGTACTTGTAGGACACTATTAGACCACAAGAGTGGATTCTATATTGAGATGGATGCACTCATACTTGGAAACCTCATAGCTAGAGTGGTTGTCATCGAGTGGATGAGGTAGGACCACTATTCACCCAATTTGTAATTTAATTGTGATTTTATAAATTTTTGAAATAGGAGCAAGAAAGGGTAGGGAGAAGGGGGGAAAAGAGTAGTTATAGGTAAAAAGTGAAATTAGGGAGATTTGGGTAGGTTTAGGAGGGTCAAGAGTAGTTTTAGGGTAGAAAAGGGGGATGGGGGGTTTCGATGGTTTGGCCCTAGGGTCAAAGCAATCACCAACATCGATAGATTTAGCTAACATCAATTGAGCTACAAAGGATTGGGCCCAATCTATGGGACTGGCATCAATCAAGTAAGGACCAATGTCAGTCTCTATAGAAGTAGGGAAGGGTTAGAGAGGGTTATTTATGAGGTAACTAGGTAATCTAGGGAGAAATGATTAGATCTCAAACACCATAAATTAGGAACTGGAGGGTTTATGAATGTTCACAATGTAGGAAAAGGTTGGGTTCATAAATAAACTAGGTAGGTTTTATTTATTAGGTGAAAATAGTCAAGCTAACCTCAAGAGACCTCATTTCAATTGTGCGATACCTACATAACCCTGTGAAGGATCTTAGGTTCATGTATTTCTCCCATAGGGGAAACTAGGTTAGAAGGAGGGTTGGTTGAGATGAATAGTGCCTATTTTTAATGATGTGCTCATGTATGGTTGTAGGCAAGACAAGAGCTCACACTTTAGGATTGACTCCTAAATTTACTATCAAGGATAGGAGTAGATATGACTCCCAATAAGTGGGATCATATCACTATAGTTGGCTTAGGAGTCTTTCAAAGATATGGTCAATTTATGAGGGATGTGAGCCTAATGGTGGCATTAATAGAGTAGTGGGATCCATCCACTAACACCTTTCATCTTCCCATATGAGAGATGATAGTCCTACCAAAGGATGTATATTAGATATTGAGGATGTTGATACATGGTGATGACTTATACACATGTAGTAGAGATGAGCATGATGTAAACATGGGCACATTATTTGGAGAGCATGTTAGGGAGATAGAGTAGCACTCTACCATCTTCACATATGAGCCCCTATATGAGGTCGATGATGATGAGCATAGACTCATAGTCATGTTCATGATCAAAGTGATCATTTATACATTACCAGATGTGGAGGGTGGTAGATTTCCAATGGATTTGATAAGTGTACTAGCTAACATGCTAGAATAGAGGATAATGTTTTCTTGGGTTACCACATTCCTCACAAAACTATATAGAGAGCTATGGGGAATTATATTGTGACAGTGGCATATCCTTTGTGTGGGTCACCTTTTACAATATTGGGCCTATAAATATATCATAGCAACTGACCATTAGGCCTCCCCATCACCATCATTTTAGGTTACATAATGGACTTCAGATGTTGGTTAGAGATATTGAGTACTATAGGAGGATGTTGGATGCCCTGATATCAATAGATATCATATAGAGACCATATTTGACACTTCTTCCTTTTCCATAGCAAATGATACAATTAAGAGGTACCTAGAGTATGAGGTGGGTGCATGGTAGGAGAGCTAGGGAGTTGGAGAGGATACCAACAAAGTGTGTCAGTGCCATTATGGGCTTATACAAGGAGTACCTCCAGACCTGCCATGGTATAGGAGGGATGACATAGAGCTGCCCCTAAAACTACCATAGGAGATAAAGGGACTTGAATTTGATGAGCTCCTAGTTAAAGTAGTTGATGATGTAGGTTTTATGGGGGCATACAAAGCCTAGTGGGCAAGATAGTATGTTATGATCCCATGGAGACCACCTATTGATATGCAAGGCATTGTTAGATAGAGATGTTATGATCTAGGCTAGGGATGTAGCATAGGCATAGGTATAAGTTCTATAGGGATAGGTGGTAGAGACATAGGGGTAGATAACAATGATCAAGGGGTAGGCTTCATCCCTATAGACATAGATAGTGGCATTGTAATCACATGTTTTGACTATAGGTGGTCAAGTGATAGGGCTACAGGCATAGTTAGATACCATGATAATAGAGATAGATGCCTTGAGGTATGAATAGGAAGTTACACATCCACCACCACCATAGGCACCTAATTTTGGCATGATGAGACCACCATAGATACCATAGGCACCTGTAGTAGGAAGTATGGGACCTCCATAGACAATGTCAATTGAGAGATACGACACTGCTCTAGTAGAGATTAACTATTATACATAGGCCCTTAGGGTACATCTAGAGATCCCTAGGTATGTTGACTATCTGGTAAAGTAGTGGATGACTACCCATAACATATACTCAAGATCCTAATGTCATAGACAAGTTGAGAAAATGAGTGACATTCTAGGGTCATGACCACCTCCATGATAGGATTAGTTAGCTAGTTTTGTATATTTTTGATTTTGATATGTTGTATACCAACCTACATGCTAAAGATGTGATATGTATATTTTTGAGACATCAATATATATATATATATATATTAAAAATATACCTATCGCATCTTCAACATGTAGGTTGGTATATGTATATACAACATATCAAAATAAAAAATATACATATACCAACTTGCATGCTGAAGATGTGATATGTATATTTTTGAGACATCAATATATATATATATATATATATATATATATATATATTAAAAATATACCTATCGCATCTTCAACATGTAGGTTGGTATATGTATATACAACATATCAAAATAAAAAATATACATATACCAACCTGCATGCTGAAGATGTGATATGTATATTTTTTAGATATATATATATATCTAAAAAATATACATATCACATCTTCAGCATGCAGGTTGGTATATGTATATTTTTTATTTTGATATGTTGTATATACATATACCAACCTACATGTTGAAGATGCGATAGGTATACTTTTAAGATATATATATATATATATTGATGTAGCATTGATGTATACTTTAATTTTAGTGATAAAAACTTATACCAAAGAATTGAAAATAAGCAAGTTTTCACCTCAAGACACAATGTCTAATAAGAGAAATTGACAAGTGAACAAGATGGTTAAAATGAAAGACACAATGCTCTTTCATTGATGAGGAGCATAAGGTAGCATGGGGAGGCATACAAACATAATCCATTTTCATATGCTACACTATCAACCATATTTTCATTGGATAAGTGATTGGTTCACTTCGTGGTAAGTGAGCTTGAAGTCCATTGTTTGCATTTAATAGGTAATAGAGATAGGGGAATAGGTTATTATGAGAAAAGGGGTAATGGGTAATGAAAACATTCTAGTGGGATGATATGTCCTTTTTATAGGTAACTTGAGAGCTTTCATAGGCAAGTCCATGACATAAATATTTTTTTCTTCTTTTTGGATTGATCAATGTGGGAAGTCTATATATGGGATTTTTGATTAGTTTTTTTGGTCATGTGAAGCTGATCGATAAAGGAAGCTTCAAATTACATGCTTTCTATAACAAAGTTAACATAGCCATCCTTTGAGGGAGTGGTCTATGTTTTATATATTTTTTTGTCTTTTCATAGCTATCCTTCAAGGGATTAGTCTAGTTCTTGTAGTAGTATTATGTTACACAATTATCCTTCAAGGGAATAGTCTATGATTTTATTATAGAGACCCAAGAGATAATTAATTTGATTTATATCCCAAGTTTTTTTAAAGACTTTAGTCATGGACATGGCTATAAAGGCTTAGGGGTGTCCCTTTATGAGGATAAAACCACCATACTATGAAGATTGATGAAAGTATGAGAGGGAAAAGGGTGAAAGGAAGATGTGTAAAATAGAAGAAGTTTTGCTCATGGGATGAGCTCAAGTTAGACAAAAAGTGATGTGACACTTTATTACCAAAATAATGGTCATAAATTCAATGCATTTAAAGGCTTAGGTTCTAGCTTGCCTTCGAGAGAGGACAAGTGATAAGCCCCTGATCCATATTTGTGATTTATGATATATGATCCAAACCAATTAGGAACAAACTTGCCCCTTTTACTTTTCTCTATGATAGTCATATGTTTATTCTCCTTCAAGATGAGATCTCTAATATAGAAATCTCATTCTTCAAATGCTTTTTATAGGCACGCTTGATGCACTCTTGATAGATTTTAAGATAGTTTAGAACTACAAATTAGCACTCATCGAACAACTCAAGTTGGGCTAATCATTCTTGGAAAAAATCATCATTAGAGAGGATATCTTGTAAAGATTTGTGAAGCTAAGGAATCTGGAATTGAAGAGGTAGGACTACCTTAGTACCATAAACCAAAGAAAAAGGTGTAGCACCTATAGGGGTTCAAATACTAGTGCGATAGGCCCATAAATAGAAGGGAATATGCATGTGTCAATTCCTACCAAAGTCATTGAATACTTTCATGAGAATTCTGGTTAGAGATTTGTTAGAATATCTTGCCTACCCATTTACTTATGGACGATAGGGAGATGAGAAGCTTAGCTTGATTCCAAAGGAATTATAGAGCTTTTAGATAGATTTGTTATTGAAGTATTTACCATTATCCATAATGATCTTATGCAAAATACCATAATGGTAAATACTTCAAGAACAAATCTATCTAGAGGCTCTGCAATTCCTTTCCATAATGATCTTATGCAAATTACCATAATGGAAAACAATGTTATGATTTATAAAGTCAATAATTTTGTTGGCTTTTATGGAGATAAGGGGAATTGCTTCCACCCACTTAGTGAAATATTATATCATGGTGATGATAGAGTGATGATGAAGAGATGAATGTGGGTTAATCTCACTGATAAGATATAAACCCCATTGAGAGAAGGTCTAAAAATCTTGAGCTACTTACAAAGAATGAATTGGTACATGAAGAAGATTTACATGTTGTTGGCATTTGACACAATGCTAAACATAATCATAGCAATCTTTGTTAAGGGTTGGCCAATAATTTCCAAATTTATTAATGCATTTAGCAATTGCATTCCCATTGAATTTTCCACTACAAATTCCATCATGTACTTTTTTGATAGTATAAGGGACTTCAAATTTAGTTAGATAGTGAAGAAGGAGGCCATTGAAGCCTTGCTTATAGAGAAGACCCCCCAGCATGGTGTAACAAATAGTTCTTTTGACAAATGCACACCACCCATTGCTATAAATATCTAAGGGGACAACACCATAGGTGAGATAGTCCATTAACTATTTGTACTATACATCATGAGGATTGGTGTTTATATTACCAAAAAAAGGGATGTTCACTAAAATTTAAGAGGGAAATGTCAGATGTTGGATGATAACATAAATATTCAAAGAATATGATGAAGAGGGAATGTGTGAGGCAAGAGAGGCCATGGTATCAACAAACTTGTTTTTTAAATGAGGAATAATTTGCAAGAGATAATGGTTAAAAGAGGCCAATAGTGTGTCTACATGGTGTTTGTACCACTGTAGGATGTTGTTCTTACACTGATAAGAGCATTGACTTGATTCACCACAATCTAGGAGTCTCCATAGATGTGGATGGACTTGACCCCCAAGAAAAGGGTTGTTTGAAGCCCGAAAACCAAGGCCTCATATTCTACCATGTTATTGGTGCACTCAAAATCTAATTTAAAGGATAAGGGCATGGGTTCACCATTGAGAGGAACAAGGATGACCCTTACACCCCCTCTAGTTTGACATTTATAACCATAAAAGAATAACATCATTTGATAGGTGGTGTCATCAGTGGAGAGTGTGGTGATGGATTCATTGGGAAATTTGATACTAGAAGGTTGTGTTAGGAAGAGGAGCATCAACCAACTGGTCAACAATCATTTTCCCCTTGATTATTTTTTGATTAATGAACTACAAATGAAACTCATTGAGAAACATAAGTGAATGAGCCATGCAATAGTTTTGATAGGTCTTGGAGTGCATATATTGGAGAGGATCAGTGTTGGTGATGACATAGGTCTTGTGATTAAGGAGATAGTGTCAAAGCTTATAAGCCATGAAGACTAAAGTGAGATAAAGTTTCTTGGTGTGAGTGTATCAATTTTTAGAGTCTATGAGCATTTGGCTAATCCAACCCTAATACAATTCCTCTCAATCTCACTTATTCTCTATGATTCTATAAAATCTTGTTCACTCAAAATCATATCAATATCAAATGAATTTACAATAGGGTAAAACCCTATTCATAAAAATCATGAGGGGAGGTAGCCATTGTGAAATAATAGGTCCATCCATCCCAAAGTCCCATCTTTTAGAATCTTATACATGCTAGGGATTAGTTTATTACATTGTGTGAGTTTAGATATTTATTGAGTGGTAAATATGATATTGGTGAGTTTGTTATATTTAGGTAGTCATAATATTGTTACAACAATATTAAAAACATAGGTTATTTGTTATATTTTGGGGATACACAAGAGATATTGGTGGATATTATATCTCACCAATTATAGGAAATAGTTTTCCAATATAAATATTGTACTCTTGTATGGTTTGGGATATGAAGAAAAAATAATATATGGTGTGAAAATATTATTAAAAGATTTATCTATGTTTTGGCTCTTTTATTTTTTGTGATTCATGATTAGATTTGAAACAACATCTACAACACCTGGGGGGAGCTTTTGCTATCAAGTAATGCCCTTTGGTTTCAAGATTACTAGAGCCACATACTAAAGAGCAATGACAATTATTTACCATGATATGCTTCATGACATAATGGAAGACTATGTTGATGACATTCTAGCTGAATCCAAATCTATATTAGAGCACCTTGAGAAACTTCGCATAATTTTTGATAGACTGAGAGAGTACAAGTTTTGTTTGAATCCAAAGAAATGTGTATTTAGGGTAACATCAAGAAAGTTGTTGGTATTCGTAGTTTCACACCACGACATAGAGGTTAATCCTTCCAAAGTTTTAGCTATCATGAATATGCCTCCACCTAATATTCATCACTAAGGACTGATGGAGTGATCTATTGCTAAAATATAGAGATAGAAAGGTTGATCCTCCTTAGGTGGAATGAGGATTGGCAGGGAAAGAAGATAAAATTTGAGGGAATAAAATTCTTTTTTACACTCCTCACTCCACTCAAAGAAGACATTCTTTTTAAGAAGGTGATGAAAGGGTTAACATCTATCTGATAATTGGGAGATAAAACATTTAATGGACTACAATTTTATTTATAGACTATGAAGTTGCTTAAGGTTTTGAGGTGGAGGAATTTTTAGAATGGTTTAAACCTTATCAATATCAACCTAAATATCATGGAGAGAAATGATAAAGCCTAGTAGCTTACCTGAGAGGACCCCAAACATACACTTCTTTGGGTTAAGATGAACATTGTAATGTAGAAGACACTCGAAGATGATCTTGAAGATCACTGAATGATCTTCACAATGCTTAGATTTGTCAAGAAAATCATCCACGTAGTCTTTCATGATGGTGTGAAAGAAGTCATGGAAAATTTAGGTCATCATACATTGGTAAGTAGCCCCAACATTTTTTAATCTGAAGGGCATAACACAATGATAAAAGGTTCCCCATGGAGTAATGAAAGTGGTTTTATGCTACTCTTCAAGAGAAATAAATATTTGATTATAACTAGATAATCTATCCATGAGAGAAATAATCTCATGGCTAGTTGTAAGATCCACTAGTTGGTCAATGTTAGGTAGAGGGAAATCATATTTTAGGCATGCAAGGTTTAGATTTAAAAATTAGTGCAAAGATGAAGTCCCCCTATGGGTTTGGTGATGGGGATGATGTTAGAGACCCATTATGGGTAATCAATGGGTTGAATGAAGTTGATAGACAAGAGGTGTTGAAGCTCCTCTTTGATGAGAAGGGCAATGTGAGAATGCATCTTACAAAGCTTTTGATGAACATGTTTAGCTTCTTGATTTGTGACAAAGTTATGGGTTATGATCATGGGGTCTATGCTAGGCATATCATTATATGACCAAGAAAAATCTTTACTGTGATTGTCAATGAAATTGGCATAATCCTTTTGTTTAACAAAATCGAAGGATTGGGCAACTTTAAGAATGTAAGGGTTATCTAGGGACTACAAATTGATATAAATGGTTGAATCATTTAGCATATTTTATATCTTAGAAGGGAATTAATTCTAAATATAGGAGATGTTAGCTCTTATGTAAGTAAGAATGGAGTCATCATCCTGACATTAGACTATATTGATTATTAGAGAGTCATCGTTGATCATGTCAGGATAAAGGATGGGAAGTGATCTTATTTCCCCATTGTTTTGATAGGTTAAGGTCCCAAGTGAACAATGTTCATGAAAAATAAACTTGGAGGAATGGATACCTCTGAATCTATGGGATAAGGTGGGGGGATAGGTGAAGGTGGAGAAGGAGGCAAAGGATCCTCAATGATCAGAACATGGGGAACTTTAGCTAACTTGGATGGTTCTTTGAAACCCACACCATACCACTTCTTGGTATTCTTAATGGTTTTGTTGGTGGGGTACTTGATGGGTGTATGAGATTCTTACTCATATCAGCCCAAATTAAACCCTTTCCAAGCATACCTATATAGATAAGTGCTAGTAGAGCTAGGTTTGACTAGGAAGGAAAATTCACATGTGAAGATTTGGGTAGAAGGGAGAGGATTTCATGTGATGGGAGTACTATTAATCCCCCCATATGTTAGAGTCATGAAAAGATTGGTAGGACCATATGGTATGACCATCTTGATACAAGGATCATATTAGGGATGCATATGTAATCTTTCATACTCTTATGAAGTATGGAACATATCTAGCATGAGAAGATGATATTAACCAAGAGTGAGGTGATTGAAGGAACCCTCCATGGGATATTTCTCAAGAATTTGAGTTGTGGGTAGCTCTATGCTTGTTGAAGCCTTAGATTCAAGAGGAGGAGGATATGTTTTTAATGGTATAAATATGTCATTTGGCCTATAAGTCATGTTTCATATCTTAAATAGAGGAGGATTGGTTGCGATAATGTGCACTTGAACCTCATACTTGAATTTAAGACAATGGTGCAAAGTTGAGGGCACACAAGTCATGGATCATATCCATAGATGTCCAAGTAGGATTTGTATTATAAATCTCCCTTGACAACATAAAATAGTACTAGAATAGTGTGAGGACCAACATGAATATAAAGCATGACTGTGCCTCTTAGGGTGGCTATGGTATCATTGAAGGAGCAAATAACTACATCTAATTTTGACATATAGTGATTAGGTAGCTCCAATTACTTGTAGGCATGCATGGAGATGATGTTAATACTAGCACCCCCATCAACCATGACTCTCTTGACATGAGTCTAGTTGATATATGTTATGATGAAAATAATGAGGTCCTAGTCGTTAGAGTGATGAGCAAGAATCTCAAAATCATTGAACAAAACTATGGCTATAGTATTGAGGGAGCTTAAAAAAGTTAAGAAAGGTTAGGGATCATTAGGTTAAACCTCTACTACTTGAAAGGCCTTAATCAGGGCTTGTAAATGTTGAGATGAGCTAGTTATTAGCTTGTATAGGGACATCTTCACAAGTGTTTAGTGTAGTTTCCTAGCCATGGATTCCTAAACCACCTCTAAAGATATTGGTTGCATGGTACTCAAAATAGAAATATTGGGTTTCTGAGGGGGAACATCCTTCAAAAATGGATGAACCCAAGGTATTATAACCTTTTCTTTTCTTTTATCCTTTTGATTTTGTGATTGAGTGGCCACATGAATCAAGTTAATCTGGAATATAAGTGGTGAAGATGGTGAAGGACTCTTACATGTGTTCTTAGGCTCAAGTTTAGGTGAGGAAGCATGAATAGTCACAGGTGTGACTTTCTAAGTGATAGGGAAATTTATGAGGGGATCTTTAAAAAGAGTGTCTATACTAAAGTTTTATTGGATGACAACTGTGAGAGCTTTGTAGCTCTCTGTATCATGTCCAGGTGATTAGTGATATTAAAAAAACCTGTGTGTCATTGAACTAAGAAGGTTTTGGTTTGAGAGGCTAATAAGGCTTAATCAAGGGAAGGGTTATGTGAGATGATTTCAATAATTGGTACAAAAGAGAGGCATGAGAGCCTTCAAATGGGCTTGTAATTTTTGTTTCAATTGGAGTTGACACTTTATTTTGCTTAGGAGGTTTTGGAGGGGTTTTGTGTGGTGCCTTTTTGGGTGAAGGCATGACCACATGTTTCATTGACACCTTTTTAGTGATAGGTGTCAAAATATTGGAGGTTAAGGGACTACCATCAAGTAGAGGTAAGGGTTCTGGTAACTTTACCTTTTGGTTCCCCAAGGTATGGGGTGATTTAACCAAAGTTGAGGGTGTGACCCCAAGATTGAAGGCAAAGTTGATGGCACAATGCATTGATGAGCCTTAGGAAGATTAACATTCTTCCTAGGCATAGGAGGGTTCAAATCTAACTTCACTTATGGATGAGTTTGATGGGACATTGGTTGAATGCCTAAAGATTTGATTTACTTTAGTGTGGTGGATACTTGAGATGGTAAAGGTTTTGACATTGGGGTTTGAGCCTCTTTTGGTGGAGGAGAAGGAGCTTGAACCTTGTCAAACACCTTAGGGTAAATAGTTTCAAAAGGGTTAGTAGCCATGGATGAAATTTATTGTGTAGGGAAAGGAGATCTAAGCTGATCCCAAAATACCACATGATCCAACTTCTTGGAGTCAATAAAATTGAGATTTCCTACCAATCATGAGAAGGGCTTAGATAACGTTGGTGTAGGCCTTACCATCACTTTTGTAGAAGACTTAGGTGATTGTAAAATAGGGACATTATTAGTGGTGGCCACCTCAAGCCAAAGATAGGCAACAACTATAATGAGATCCTCCTCAATAAAAGGTAAGAGAAGATACATAATCCTCTAACGATGTGGGAGGGACTAGCCAAGCTAGATCCTCAAGTAGATAGAGCACTGGGATAATGCCCCCCTCAACATGTGGATGAGGGACTAGTAAGGTGTGTTTTTCTATGGGTAAGAGAAGTAGTAAAATAGGCTCAACATGAGTAGGTGTGATCAATCCCTCAATTATCATGGGATTAGATGAAATAGGCTCTTTTATACATGAAAGAGGAGTGGATGGGGTATTTCCTTCCATTGGTGGAGGATAAGGAGGCGAAGAAGGCTCTTTGAGGGGGAAGAGCAAAGGTATGATATTCCCCTCAACATGTGGTTAAGAAGAGGGTAATGCATGTTCTTTAGGTGGTAGAAGAACATAAAAAACATGCACAAGGGGAATGGGCCCACAAAGATCTTCACATGGAAGAAGGATATGTAGAGGAGGGCCCTCTTCTTATGGAAATAGAAGAGGCCAAATAGGTTCCTCTAATTGAGGGAGAGGGATAGGTATGGTGGGATCCTTTACTTAGGGAAGAGGAGAAGGCTAAGCAGTCTAGATCAACATCAAGGTGAAGATCACATCAATAGTTTAGATGTTGTGGTCATGTATATGCTCAGTCATTGACTGAACATTATTCTGAGAAAATGAGTGCTTGAGAAATGGCTACTAAAAGACATCCAAGTTTTATTTAGTTAGTGCATTGTGGTTATCCAAAACTAGATCACCCTTATCGAGCATGTCCTAAACAATGTTCTTGAGGGTCTTATAATTATTAGTATCATGGCCTTTCACTTGATGATAGCCACAAAATTGGTCCTCCTTGTACCAAGTGGGTATAGGATAGGATGTATCAAACTATATGGGGGACTTGACATGAGGAAGGGTAATATCTCCTTGCCTCAGTAGCTTATCCAACATGGAGGCACATGACTCCCCAATCAGAGTGTAATCTCTATGTTCATACCTTTTCTAGAATTGTTTCATTGGGTTCTGAGAAGTTAAAGGCATGGATTGATCTACATTTATAGAAGATGCCAACTTAATGAATACCAAATTGGTTGATCCTTTAGAATTTTGGTTGGAAGAGGAGAGTTTAGAAGAAGAGGAGTCACTAGGCTTAGAATTTACTTTTTTGTTGCACAACTTGACTCAGTCTTCATCTACTACCCAAATCTCAAGCATTCATGCCATTGTGAAGGCTTCATCAAATGTGTAAAAGGTTTGAAATTGAAGGGTTGAGGAGATGTGTTTGGTACATGCTCTTGAAAAGAGTTTAATGAGTTTAAGCTCAGGTAATGATAAGGAGAGTTGATTAATGAGACCTCTCCAACAAGTAATGAAATCAGTTATAGATTCATCTTTAAATTGTTGAATAAAATAAAGGTCCATGATTGAGACATTTTTAGAGATATTGATCAAGAAATTATCTAAAAATAGTTGAGCAAATTGGGTGAAGGAAAACAAGGAGTTCCAGGTAATGGAGCTATACCAATCTAGAGTAGCATCTACAAGGGACATGAGAAAAATACAAAGCAATAATGCATCATCATGTCATGTGAGGTAACAAGCATGTTTCAATGCTTTTAAGTGGTTCTTTGGGTCTTCCTTTATTTGAAAGAGAGTGAACTTAGTAAGATCCCACTAATTGGGATAAGGATGGATAGGTACTAAAGGATGGATGGGCTCATTACATATTTGAACACATGAATGAAAATTCTTTAAGCCCAAAATAGATGTTGCTAAAATAAACATCTTATCCATCAACATCTTGATTAGATCTGGAGAAGGATTGATTTGAGAGGCACTTCCCAAGATATAGGGGGCTTGCAAAGATCCTAAAGTAGTGTATGACATAGGTTATTATGGCTAGGTAGATGTAATATACGGGTAATGAATAATATGTTAAGGGGTCTAAGAGAAGGGGGCTTGTCCTGTAGGATTTAGAACAAAACCTTGGATAGGTGTTACCACCATGCGTTGGGTTATGACAACATTGGCTAAGGGATTGGTGGTTACTCTTGTATTAATCAATGCTAAATTAGCTAGGATTGACACAACTAAGTTCTAAAATAGAGTTTGAATTGGTTGAGTGTCTTACAGTTATGAGGTTAAGGAAATCCTAATAGAATTTGGGTTTGACTGCACAGTTGGAGAAACCAAACTTTAAGCATTGGATATGGTTGGGTTACTTGTTGAAGCAATGGTTTGAGTAACCATAAGAGGAATGGTGGAAACAACTGATGCTATCTCCATCAAGGAAGTGGGCATACCATGAATCAGATCACCATAAGAGTTACATGTTTGACTCATGATAAGGTAATGCTAGAGGGCTTTAGTGTTATGATCAAGGATTCAAGAAAAATCTTGATCACCCTCAGGCACAATGGGTGGTTGACTAAGACTGATATAACCATGAGAACTTTCCACATCAAGATCATGCTCCATGGAAGGACTAAAAATAGGAGACAAAGGTGGAAGAGGTTGATGAATAACGTGATCAGTGAGAAGCTTCACATGTTTTCACATCAAGACCATGCAAAAGGGCAAAAACATTTATCAAACCCTATATCTATGATGAGAAATTAGAAAAACCCAAGTTTAATTAAAATAGGTAGGTGGTTTTAACTTGCTATTTAAGGTAGACTAAAAATTAGAGAAATCCACAAAGATTGATATCAATTGCCTAATAGAGATTGGTATGTATGAAGGACACCAACGTCAATAGCCTGACTGAGGTCAGTTATTGTGTAATCTAGAAAGGCAAAAAATTCACTATATAACCAACCCAAACATGAGATCTAAATATAATAGTGAATGTAACAAGCCTATGTGTCAACAAAGAATACTTAGGGGGACTGAAGCCAGAGGTTAACAAGTCTAAAAGGCTGAGAAGACTTGGTTTTGATACAAAACATCCTTACCTACTCAAAATTACAACAAATAACAAAAAGGTAGAAAATATCATACAACCAACTGACATTAATTCCTATGAATTGTTTTTAGTCTCTTGGTGGCTTATGCCTTAACCAAATTATGTAAAGAGGAGGCTAGATAATGAAGGTCCTAGAAGTTATCTAGAGATGGTTTTAGGAGTTTTGGATATGGAGTCCTCAATATCCTATTAAGTATGGGAGGTCCAAATTTGTGACTTGTGGTTTAGTTCAGCTAGAACACCAAACCAACATCATTTACCTAATGATGAAATATAGGTAAATCCCACCTAAGGATTTGGGGAAAGTTTGAAATGTGTAAGTTGATATGTGGTTTGGAGGTGTGTGAGAAAGTGTTCTACGTTTCATTAAATAGGTAATTAGTTTCTATGTGTGACTAATATGCAACAAGCTGACCAATGATGCAGTAAGTTTTAAACTCAAAAGCTAAAGTGTTTTCTTTGGATGTAAAACAATAAAGAAAGGGAAAGAGTACGAATTTCACTACCTTGATGCATATGTAATGAGGTCAACCAAAAGAAGGTTCTTTTTAGTTTTACACAAGATAAGGATTTTATTTAGAAGAAATAGAAGAAGAGGTGAGAGAGAAGAGAAACTTTAGTTCATTCCCTTAAGTTGAAAATGAAAGGTATGGTATATTGCTTTTATGGAAAATAGAAGGAGAGAATGCAATAATGAAAAATTCACTATTGATGCACCTATAAGAATTTGATTTAAAAAGAAAATAATGAACCCAAGATAAACTCTGGGTCCCATAGGGCATGCCAAATATGTTTTTATCAATTTTTGCTATCTATTCTAAAAGGAAGAAATAGAAGTATGAATGCTAGGGATAAGTGATTAAGTAGCTAGAATTATGTATACCATTCTAAACACTATGAGAACTCCTCATTGGTTATGGAGGAAGACACTTGTATATAATAAAACACTAAATAGAATTGTTGTTAGTAGAGATATGTGTAGACTACCAAGTTACATGCTTGTTCCAAGAAGTGTAACACTTTCCTAAGATGATAATCCACTATTTAGAAATAGATTTTAAAACAAACATAAATGAAAAGAGAGAGAGGGCGGGGGGGTTAGAATACTTTTTACCATGTTGTAGGTTTGAACATGTCAGTGAATAATACAGTGTAGGCTAGATAGGGGAATTGTGTTTTGGTGAGGTTGTTAGGGAGGTTTTGGGGTTGCTAGTATAAAAACATAGTGATCAACATTGGTTAAGTGATTGATGTCAATTTAGGTCACTGATGTCAGTCTAGATAATCAATATCAGTTGGGTCAATGATATTGGTGGGGTTATAAAAGCCTTTTCTGGGAAGGGAAGAGGAGTTGTGGTTTGGTAGAGGGGTCATGAAGATCCATAAGGGGGTGAGTAAGACTCAAGAAGGGAAAGGTAGAGGTTGATATGATGAAGTAAAGAGATGGAGGTGGGGGAGTGTTATAAATCCTCCATAGAGGAAGCTTAGGTTTTATGGGTACTTAAATAGTATATTTTTAAAACCAATATAAAATGACTGTTTAAAAAATGTAAAAACACTAAAATATACTTAGTTGGGTTGGATAGGTGAAAAACTATGCTAGATATATGGATTTAATGAGGCTTAATGAAATAGTGCATAAACACATGAGGCAAAGTGATGTTTATGATCCATGGTGCTCAAAACACTATGCAGTTTGTCAATTCCTATTCTAGAACAATTTGTGTAGAGTGACGGTAAGCCTAGATGTCGATAGTGATGTTAGAATGCTCTGATAATGAAAAGGTCTATGTGAATGAATTATTTTATAACCCTATGGAAAATTTGGAAGTATGACTAAGTAAATAATGTCAATGGGCCCATTGACATCAACTGAGGGATAACCGATGTCAGTTCCCCAAGACCAGGTAAAATAGGCTAATTTAGCCTTTTAGCCTGCTTCTTACTTTGGCAAAAGGGTTTTACCATTGGAAAATGGTCATAATATGAGGTCAAGAGGTGGTTAAGTAGATAAGGAGTTATTATGGGGGAAGAATAGGTCCTAGGTGGTTAGGGTAGAATGACCAAGTCCTAGGGTGAGTAAGAGAGTGAGAACTAGTCATAGGGCGAGGTGGCCAAGTTGAGGTGGCCAAAGGAGATTTAACCAATTAAGTAAACAATTAAATTAATTATATGTGCACAAAGGGTAAAAACATAGGTTAGGGAATTAAATAGGAAAGGGGCTGATGGGTAATGTGACCTAGGTAATCATGCAAGGGATTCACACAATTCTAGTGTCTACACCTAAGTCATAAAATTGTCCTTTTCTATGTTTCATATGCCAAAAGTGCCTTTTGGTCATAATTTTGGCTCATTAAATGATTTATATGGACTTTTAATATAAATTAATTTATCACCAAATATTTTTATAATGTGGATGAGGTTAGAACATGTTAGAAATTGGTTAGTAGTAGAAAATAAGCAATTTCATGCACAAAAATAGGAGAATCTCCCAAAAAATTGGCTCTTATGGCACTTGTATGAACTTGGAGAGTTCATCTTTAGGTTAAAATGTGATTTAAGTGTCTCTTGATCTCCCTAAACTCTTCCATACACCTGGTGTGTAGAGATTAAGTTAGAAAGATCAAATTTTGCTTCTTTTCTTTCCTTATTACCTTCACAAGCCAATAAGAGCCAACTTTGAATGCTTGGTGTAATCTATATTGATGGAGTTGGAGGAAATGATATAGGGAGTTAAAAGGGGTCTTATTTAGCTTAAAATATATGGACATAAGTTTAAGTTTCATGGATCCTCCTTTATGAACCATTGTTAAGAAGCCAAGCAACTTTTATGCTCTTACATCTATGAGGAACCCCTATTTGAGCTTGTTTCAGAATATTTGACTTTGATTTGATAGATTAGTTATTTTTAGGTGTTTATAAAGGAATATAAATATTTTTTTAATTATATTTTGTATTTTGGAGGTCTCAATAACTCAATAATCCTCTTCTAGTCTTGTTTATGCTTACAAACTAGTTCATTTTGCATCTACAGGTGTCTGATAGAGCTACAAGGGTGTTGCACAACAAGAAATTAGTAGGTACTGGTCTTCATGAGGTTTGTGACATAGGTTGATATCTTTGTGAGCATTTTTAAGACCTTTTTTATCCCACTAGGTATTGAATAATGACCCAAATAGCCAATTTGAGTTTTGAGAACTTGCCCCTAAAAGGGCAAAATAGAGGCCCTATAGGTTTTGGTGATATCATATAATAAAGTTTTAAAGACCTTTGATGATTCCTAATTTCTAGGATTTGTATCCCCTAGCATAATCATTGATTTGGTAAAGTCTTAAAGGTAGATACCTAAGGGAAGGTGGTTGTTGAAGAGCTCAAAGATGGCTTCAAATGCACTATGAGTAGGCAAAGAGGTCTACAGTTTCAATCTCAAAAGGATATCTTTATCACTCAAAGTTGTAACTTAGTCCTAACATCATGTTCAAATGCTTCCAATATATGACAGGGATGTTATGACCCAAGATCACAAAAATATAGTATGAGTTTCATGTGTTTACCTCACACACTCACCCTTAGTCCATACATATGACCTTAATAAGCACCTACAATAAAGATCACTCAGAAAGTGTCTCAGCCCATTGAAAGGCATAGATTGGTTTTAAATAAAGCATATAGGTGATTTAAAGATGATATAAACATTTTTTAACCTCAAGTAAGTTTAAATAACTCATTTACATCATGACCAAGCGGATAAGGTCAATGAGCCCCTATAACTAGCTAAGAAGGACTGAGACAATAGTGAGCAAAAAGAACTTAGTTGGGTGAGCCTAAGTGTGAAGGAGGGGTTAAGAATTTAACAATGTTATTACTATAGTTAAGTAGTTCTCATAGTTCATGAATATATCTATATACATCATAACTAAAACCAACCACTAAAATAAACCTATAGGCTCTTGAGGATAAAGTGACTCAGTCCAAAACAGAGTCTTGAGGAAAATGTCTCAATCCCAAAGATAAACACTAGTTGAGCTCTAATGGAATATATAGGTAATTTATAAATGAATTATTCACTATGTAACCATATAAGGTGTCTCAAAGGGATAATAATAATGATGTAAAATCCAAATGAAGGCCTAGTAGTGACCTACAAGTAAAAACACAGTCCCATGAGAACCTTGTAGACATTTTCACATTATAGAAAGTCTACCTTGTAATTTGAGTAGGTTAGGACATCAAATAATAAAACCAAGAGATAAAAATTTGTACAATAAATCCTTGTGAGTTGAATAAGCCACTCTAATATCCAGTTTCTAGAGACAAATAGGGAAACTACCCTCTATTTTATCTCAGACAGAGGGCACTTTCCCCATGCATAAACCCTATAAATTTTGAAGAATGGGTAAGAAAATCATTCAAATGTTGAGGGAACCTTGTAATATGATTTTTTAAGTTTTTATATTCCTATTAAATCATATAAAACCTATCTAGGAGGTTTTAAACCAAAACAAAATAGTCTAGGCAACAAAGTTTGTAGGCAGACCTAGAAAGCAAGATTAGGCCTAGTTTCCAAATGAAGAGCCTTTCAAAATTTTAGCATGAAGAAAACATTAAAACCTATTGGATAATATTATTTGGGTGTATCTATAGGTTTTTGAGCCACTAGTTTTTATAAAATTTCATCAAGAGGCCATTCCTTGGTTGGAAGACACTTAGACCATGCAAAATGTATAGAAAAGAAATGAGTGACCATATTTGAATGCTTGTATCTTCTATGATACTTTTCATGGAGGCTCAAGGTGATCCAGGGTGTTAACGATGGTCTCTAATAATCCCTCAGTGTCATTCATTTATAACTCTAGCATATAGTATTTATGAATAAAGGCTAAGACCTAAAATTGCTAAAAACCCTCACAAAACCCCAACTCATACTCGATGGAGAAGATAAGACAAATGGAGCATCAAAATGTAGTGTATATAGGAAGAATATTTGAATCTATATATGACTCTTCAAGGCTCCTCCCCATGTGATTGAGTTATACTACACTTATATAAATGTACAATAGGGCTTTATTTGATATATTTATGTGTATTACACGTATGGAGAAGTTTTAGATGATAAAATCACTTGTATGAGAGATATTGAGACTTTTTATAAGTCTAAATGATAATTAATTAAGGTATAAAGGCTACCAAATGTGTTTTTTATCTTCTTCATCTCAACTAGTCATAGTGAGCAAGTAGTGACCACTTAGTGGAAAAGATGAAAATTCCAATCGGGAAGCCTTTTGAGGTTTGTTTTATGAATTTGATGACATATGGCCTCTTTAAAATGACATTACCCCTCATGAATGGATTGCATTGAATAATTAGAATCATATTGAGTGCCAAGTGTGAGAGGTGTATGAGAGGGAGTTATATGTAACTGCTAGGAGTGATCGCTCATGATCAGAAGAATATGAATGATTAGAGACCACTCCAATTCCTATGGAGGATTCTTGGTAACCCACTCCCTCAAATAAATCATCATACCTATCCCTATTTAGTGGTGAAGTAGTCTAATGAATAAAAATCATGAAGGCAGTGTCATATACAAGCAAAAGAGCATCTACATGACATTTGGAGGAGTTTTGATATCTCCAGAGATATTTTTCCTTATTTTCCTTGAATGGCCTATCTCATAGATAATTACATGCTATTTTAAATCCTTTTTATTGCTTGAAAAGTGTATCTAGTGACTTTGGATCTTCACACTCTCTCTTTTCTCTCATAATTCCTATATTACTAGCTTTTTTGGCTTTTGTATAGATCTCTTCACCTAAGTATGGAAAATCCATACTAAATTAATGCCTTGAGATAATAAATAATGTTATTTTTACCTAATTCATGACTTCATGAAGTGTATTATATGGTTTTTGGTCTTGTACAAGTGTATTTTACTTACCTTAACATGTTATCCTTCCTAGTGCCTTGTGTAGTTTAAAAGCTCTCTTTTGCAGGTCAACAAGAAGTGTATAATGAAGATTAAAGATATAGTGGGTAGTCTATTCATTAGTGTTTCTAGAAGACCTATTTTATAAACCTCCTAATATTATTTCTCTTCAAGATCTGATGATTAAAATATTGATGTAAAAGAAGAGATTTTGATTTGATGAAGTGTATGTGCATGTTTCTCTTTGGTTCCATTTGCATTGCAAGTGGTGTGAGTAGACAATATATTTGGTGCATCAAATCGTTAAATAGGTTATTTTTAGGCTTATTAACCCTTTTACTCACAAGTATAAGTGTGGTTGTAGTGTTTGGAAGTGTTATATCAAGGGGAACTGTCCCTAATTTAGAGACTCACTTCAAATCTAGGTCACCCATATCCCTAAGGTGTTTCCATTATGACAATTTAATGAGGAAATATAAAGCATCTCCTCAAGGGGTGCAAGTTTAAGTGACAATAGTTTTTGTCACACTTGGTAGGACTCAAAACTCCATTCCTTGACAATTTTTAATGTTCTCCTAAAGCTATTAGCCTTTGGAGGTAATCCCACTAAGCACCAATGGTAACTCCAAGCATAAATCTATTGGTCAAGTAGTCTAAGTACTCTAATTTAGGTTATTTCTTATTCTATACACTTCTCATGGATGATTCATGGATAATTTTGATGTTGACTTTGTTCTTACACAAGTTAGTGAGACATATCCATCTTTGCCCATTCCCTATCAATATGAACAAGTCCTTTGCCAACCTTATCATGATCCTTATTAATATTATAAACCTTGATATGAGTTACATCAGTCCTATAATCAGACTTTTCAATCTTATGCTTCACCTAGTCCACCTAGATCTTATCCAAGTCAGTCCATTTCAATTTTCAAGAAGACTCTTTTTAGATATAAAAACTATATGCTAGATCTTGATACTATAAATTGTTGTGGTCATGTCATCCCTAGTGATTATATCAAGAGTGTGAGGGATGCTTTAGTGTTATTCAAGAGGGAATGGATGCTCATTGAGAGAGATAATTGGAAAAGTTTTATAGATTAAATTCTTGATGTTTGTGGTCTAATTTTTCACATAGAAGAGAGGTTGAAATCTCATGAACCATATCAATATTTTCAGCTCAAACATACCCCATATCAGCCTTCATATGTGTCCACTATACCCATTAAACATGCCCCAAGTCCTTCATGCTTTCTCCAAAGTTTCCCTTCTTGGAATCCCATCTAAGAGAGTAACCAAAGGAAGGAGGGCCCCACCATTGAGCAAGCTGATCTATCTCATAATCAGATTGGAGAAGATTTTGAGAAAAGAATATTAATGTTGGAGACTCATCTTAAAAAGGTATTAAAAAGGTAAGCCAACATTTAATGCAATATGTCGTGGTAGTATAAAGTGAGGTTCCAAAGCCTACCTTCCCAAGTTGAAGACAAGATGATAAGACCAAGGAAATCCCTATTTTCCTAAGCCTATCATTTACCCCTCCATTTTCATCTAAAACCCATGAATAACTCTCTAAGCCTAGCTTCCCAAGTTTGAAAGAAGTAGTGGTAGCTTGTGGAAAGAAGAACAAAAAATGTCTAAGTGGAGAAGTTGTAAGTGGAGAAATTTTAACCTACTCAACTCCCTCCCATACATCCTCAAGAAGATTTTTCCCTTCATCTCAACTTCCTTTTACTTCTTTTCCTAATGAGGATCTTATTTCCCCCAAGAGAAGCTATTTCAAGAAAACCTTGCCAAAATAATTAAGGAGATGAAACTCTAAATGCAAAATCTCTCATCTATTCAAGGGAATATTTAAGCCAATGAGGTCATTAAACCTAATGTGGATTAGTTTATTGAGGATAAATCATATTCTAATGGTAAGGATGGAATTTCTCCTTAGAAGCCTTCTTGTGCCAAAGTTCCTAGTTTTAAAATGCCTAATATTGGAACCACCATAAGAGAGAAGGAGATGGATATTTTAGATTGGGTTGATGATGAAGAAGAGATAAATTATTGTGAAGAAACATAAAATTGTGATGATAATGAATATGACCCTCTTTATGTTGAAGAAAAAATCTTGGAAGAGGTTCTTTTTGAATCTAAATAAGAAGAGGAAGGAACTTCTCCTTTTGTGCCCCTTCATGATGCTGATCAAAAAGAGGATGATGACTTATGGTAGAGATTTGAAGACATTTGTAATGAATTTGAAGGTCTCATGGGGCCCACAACTCCTTTGGAGCTAACTAAAATCAATGGTAAGTAAGATGACATAGTTCAAGAAGAAGTGTTTTCTTGTTTTGATTCTCCTATCTATGATAACTATGGAGATGTTGGAGATGAGTAAGATAAGGTTTCTAATGAAGTATTTGTGACTTCTAAGGCTGAAGAAACAAATTTTGATGAGGTAAATCTACCATTGCATCATAAAGAGATGGGGAATACTTATATGCAGACGTTTTAATAAAATGAAGATTGTGAGAAGGCAAGACTTCTAAGAAAGTAAGCCTAAGATTTTGAGGAGCAAGTATGTTTTGAGAGATATCACCATCAAGAGACTCTAAACCATGATGGAGCAATATATGATGACTATGGGACTTTTGAAGATGGTTTGAGGATTGATTTTAGAACCACATGTGAAGTTGCTCCTATAAACATCAAGAAGGAGTTTGATAAGAAACACTCCTAGAATGCCATGGTACAAAACTTCTTGAAGGGTTTGAAGAAGTTGTAACAAAAGAGAAGATAATGAAACCTTTCAAGAAGACATATACATTAAAGAAGTTGTTCCATTTATGGAGGTACAAATTTGCCATGAGGAGACAAAAGAATAATAGTATGAGGTATGTTTCCAAGGTTAGGAATAGTTCATATACCTTGGATACTTGTTTGAGATGCCCCCATCATAAGGCATGCCAAGCCAAGGAACAAGAAAGGAGCATGAGTCATCTAATACTACATCAAAAAGGAAGCATGGTTGGAAACCTCATCTATTTTATGAAGAAGGAGATTCAAGATAATTTTCTTTTGATTTAGGATGGAGGTATGTTTGGTTAAATATGCATAATTAGTTTACTTTCTGTTGTATCTTGTTTTCCTTAAGTGCTTAGTAGCACAAGTGTGCCTTTGTTTTATGTGTTTACTTGGTCTTGGTGTGTGTTGTATTTCATTTATGTGTTTTGAGGTCAATAAGTTGTATTGTTATTCAATTAAATGGCTGATCCTACTATTTTTAGAGTGAATTTGATTCCCCTTTCCCAATGGATAGGATAATGCTACTGATCTTTAACATAGACAAGTATGTTACCCATAGGAATTACCAAAAGTGCTGACCAAATTTGAATTTTATTCAAATTGGATCAACCCATACATATTAAAACTTTTAAAATGTTACCATATGTCTTATAGGGTCTCATGTGTGTTTAAACATCTCACCTATCCTTATTTTAGCCTTGGTGTAAGCCTATATTCCTTGTACTTATCTAGTCTTGAATAGTCAACTCTAGTCAAACATGGTCAAAGGCTCAAATTATTTTAGAAATATCCTAATATTGTCATTGAACTATTTCAAGGTGTTACTAAGTCATAAATTTATCCTTTTTTATGTTTCATATGCCAAAAGTGCCTTTTGGTCATACTTTTGGCTCATTAAATGATTTGTATAGACATTTTCAAGGAAGTAATTTGTCACCAAATATGATCATAATGTGGATGAGGTTAGAACATGTCAGGAACTAGTCAATAACAAAAAATAATAAGTTTCATGAACAAAAATAGGAGAATCTCCCAAAAAATAGGCTCTTATGGCACTTGTATAGACTTGCAAAGTTCATCTTCAAGTGAAAACATGATTTAAATTTATCTTGGTCTCCCTAAAGTCTTCCCTATGCTTGGTGTGTAGATATTAAGTCAAAAACATCAAATTTTGTTTTTTTTCTTTCCTTCTTACCTTCACAAGCCAAGAAGTGTCAACTTTGAATGCTTGGTATAGTCTGTATAGATGGAGTTGGAGGAAATTCTCTTTGGAATTGAAAGGGGTCTTAGTTAGATTAAAATCCATGGAAAGAAGTTTGAGTTTCATGGTTCCTCCTTTATGAACCATTGTTAAGAATCCAAGCAACTTTTGATGCTCTTGCATCTATGAGGAGCCCTTGTTTGAGCTTATTTCAGAATATTTTGCTTTGATTTGATAGGTTGGTTATTTTCAAGTGTATTTAGGCATTATACATAATTTTTTCATTGTATTTTGGCTTTTGGAGGTCTCAATAACTCAAGAAGCCTCTTCTAAGCTTGTTTATGCTTGTAGACTAGTTCATTTTACATCTACAGGTGTTTGATAGAGCTACATGGGTGTTGTACGATAGGAAATTGGTAGGTAATAGTCTTCATGAGGTTTTTGATGTAGGTTGATAGCTTGGTAAGCATGTTTAAGACCTTTGGCAGCCCACTAGGTATTGAAGAATTGTCCTAAATAGCCAATTTGAGTTTTGAGAACTTATCCCTAAAAGGGCAAAATAGAGGCCATATAGGTTTTGGTGATATCATATAATATAGGTTAAAAGACCTTTGATGCTTTCCAATTTCTTGTATTTGTATCCCCTAGCATAGGCATTGGTTTTTTAAAGTTTGAAATTAAGATACCTAAGGGAAGGTTGTTGTTGAAGAGCTCAAAGATGACCTCAAATGCACTATGAGTAGGTAGAGAGGTCTATAGTTTCAAGCTCAAAAGGAGATCTTTGTCACTTAAAGTTACAACTTAGCCCTAACATCATGTTAAAATTCTTATAATAGATGAGAAGAATGTTATGACTCAAGATTACCAAAAGAGAGTATGATTTTCATATGTTTACCTCACATACTCACCCTTAGTCTGTACATATAACCTTAATAAACACTTACAATAGGGGTCACTAAGAAAGTGTCTTAACCCAAGGAAAGGCATAGTTTGGTTTCAAATAGAGTATATAAGTGATTTCAAGATGATATACACATTTTTTAAAATTAGGTATGTTTCAAATAACTCATTGACATCATGACCAAGTGGATAAGGTCAATGAGCACCTACAACTAACTAAGAAGGACTGAGACAACAATGAGCAAAAAAAACTCAATTGGGTGAGCCTAAGTGTGAAGGAGGTGTTAAGACATTGAAAATGTTATTCATATAGTCTAGTATTTCTCATGGTTCATGAAGACATATATATACTTCATAGCTAAGCCCAAACACTAAAGGAAACCTATAGGCTCTTGAGGATAAAGTGACTCAGTCCAAAATAGAGTCTTGAGGAAAATGTCTCAGTCCTAAAGATAGGCACTATTTTGAGGTCTAATGGAATATATAGGTAAGTTATAAATAAATTATTCAATGTGTAACCATATAAGGTGTATAAAAAATCTAATAATCATCATTTAAAAGCCAAACAAAGGCCTAACAGTGACCTATAGGTAGAAACATAGTCCCATGAGAACCTTGCAGACATTTACACTTTATAGAAAGTGTACCTTGGGATTTGAGTAGGTTATGGGGCCAAATCATAAAACTAGGAGATAAAAATTTGTACAACACATACTTATGAGTTGAATAATCCCATCCAATAGCCATTTTGTATAGATAAACATGGAAAGTTCCCTTTGTTTTCTCTCAAATAGAGGGAACTTTCCCCATGCCTAAACCCTACAAATATTGAAGAATGGGTAAGAATATCAGCCAGAGGTTGAGATAAAATTGTAAGATGATTTGTGAAGTTTATATATTCCTATTAAATCATATAAAACCAAACTAGGATGTCTAAAACCAAACATAATAGTCTGGGAAATAAAGTTTGCAGGTAGACCTAGAAAGCAAGATTAGGCCTAGTTTCCAAGTGAGAAGCCTTTCAAACTTTTATCATGAATACAACCTTACAACATATTAGGGAATATTATTTGGGTGTATAAATATGTTTTTTAGCCACTATTTTTCATAAAAGTTCATCAATATTTCATTCCTTGGTTGGAAGGCACTCAGACCATGCAAAATGTACAGAAAAGATATGAGTGGCCATCTTTGAATGCTTGTATCTTACATGATACTTTTCATGGAGACTCAAGGTGATTGTGGTTGTTAGGAAGGGTATATAATAATCCATTAGTTTCATTGTTTCATAAATCCAATGTATAGTCTTAATGAACAAAGGCTAAGACCTAAAACTGCTAAAAACCCTCACAAAACCCCAACTCAGACCCGATGGAGAAGATAAGACAAATGGAGAATCTAAATGGAGTGTAAAGTCTAGGGAGATGATTTGAATCTATATAGTACCCTTAAAGTCTCCTTCCCATGTAATTTCATTGTATTGTACTTGTATAGATGGTGTATAATAGGGATTTATTTGACAAATTTATGTGTATTACAGGTATGGAGAAGTTTTAAATGATGCAATCACCTTTAGGAGAGATATTAGGAATTTTTAAAAGGATCCATGATAATTAATTGAGGTATCAAGGATCGTAAGTATGTTTTATATCTTCTTCATCTCAACTAGTCACAATGAGCAAGTAGTGACCACATAGTGGAAAAGATGAAAGTTCTAATTGGGAAGCATTTTGAGATTTGTTTGATGAATCTAATGACATACAAACTCTTGATAAATGGAATTTCACCTTGTGCATGGATTAGATTGAATAATTGGAAGCATATTGAGTGCCAAGTGTGAGAGGTGCATGAGAGAGAGTTATTTGTCACTTCTAAGAGTGATTACTCATGGCTAGAAGAATATGAATGATTAGAGACCTCATCAATGCCCATAGAAGATTGTCAGTAACCCATCCCCATTAGATCAATCATTAGACCTATTAATATTTAGTGGTGAGGTAGTCTAATGAAGAAAAATCATGAAGACAGATTCATATGCAAGCAAAATAGCATCTACACCACATTTGGAGGAGTTTTGATAGCTTGAGAGACATTTGTCCTTGTTTTCCTTAGAGGACCTATCTCATGCTTAATTCCATGCCATTGTAACACCTTTTTATTGCTTGAAAAGTGTATCTAGTGACTCTGGAGCTTCACACTCTCTTCTCTCTCACAATTCCTATATATACTAGCCTTTTTGGCTTTTGTATGAATCTATCCACCAAAGTATGTTGAATCCTTTCTCAATTTTTGTATTGAACTAATAAATAATGTTATTTTTACCTCGTTCATGAATTTATGAAGTTCATGCTATGGTTTTTGGTCTTGTATAAGTGTATTTTTCTTACCTTGACATGTTATCCTTTCTAGTGCCTTGAATAGTTTGAAATATCTCTTCTGTAGGTCAAAAAGAAGTATCTAATGGAGATTATAGATATAGTGAGTAGTTTATTTATTAGTTTTTCTATAAGATCTATTGTCTAGTCCTACTAATCTAAGATCTCTTCAAGATGCCATCATTGAAACATTGATGTAGAAGAAGAGATTATAGTTTGATGAAGTGTATGTATAAGTTTATCTTTGGTTCCAAGTGCATTTTAAGTAGTATGAATAGACAATCTATTTGGTGCATCACCTCTGTAGATAGGTTTTTTTAGGCTTCTTAACCCTTTTCCTCCCAAGTGTAAGTGTGGTTGTAGTGTCTGGAAGTGGTACATCAAGGGTAAATATCCCTAATCTAGAGACTCACCTCAAATTTGGGTCACCCATATCCATAAGATGTTTCCATTGTGTCACTTGAAAGAGGAGAGCTAAATCATCTCCTCAAGGGGTGCAAGTTCAAGTGACAATAGAATGGTCACAAACAAGAAGATAATATACATGATGAAGTTGTAGCCACTAAGGTTGAAGGATAGGTTATCAATAATGTAGAAACAATAGGAGAAGAATAAGATGAGTTGTTGAATGATGTAAAGATGAATAATGATCCATACAGGGAATATGAAGATGCTTGGCAACAAGGACAACATGTAAATAAGGAGATAATATGGAGTATCCCTGAAAGGCATGTAGAGAAACATGATTTTAATAATGATTTGTTGTTAGTTAAAGGTATATATTGGATGAAGATAGTAAGAAGGAATAATAAGTACAAGTGTGGATCTAGAGATCATGTCCGTCTACATGAAAGACTAGTTACAATAGATGCAAACAAGTTTAGAAGATCATGGGAAACTTTTAAGGCTAGTAGTATGATGTAGGGGTGTTAGTGAAATTTAAATTTTGATTTATTAAAGTGATATAGGTATTATAGGAAGTGTCTAAAATGGTTAGGATTCATAAGAGTTTATAGAATTCAAATTTAGGCTCATGTGGGGTTTTCCCACCAAAATTTCAATTTGAAAATTTGAACTAAGTTCTTAACTTTGGGAGGTGTTTTATGATGTAGTATGAAATATAATGTTTTTATTAGGGTCTTTAGGTTATAATTGTCTTAAGAGTTTCCAAAGGTGGTTAAATGTGTAAAATAATGAGAATGAAATGTAATTTCATTAGGCAAGTAGTTTATAACTACCTTCATACAAGTAAATAACAAGAAAATAGAAAAAGAATGCTTGATATAGAGGGAGAGTGTAAAATTTAGGAGTAGAAGAGGTATAAGGTTGTAGGTATATGAATTATTGAAGGTTTTTCAAAGATGTATGGTTGAAATTTCAAGATAATCAATAAAAGTTATTACATTTTGATGAGTCATTGTACATACACCCTGTCTTACTGTATTCTATGTTCTAAATAGAGGACTGAATATGCAAAATAAGTTAGAAAGATTCTAAGAAAGATTGGTTGAGCACATTTGTGATTGGTAAACTCTTTCCTAAAATTTTTCTAATGTTATCTATGTAATTTTAATTTTTTTGGTTATATGTTTTCATGAAGGTTTATGTACAGACCTTGTAGAAGACTATATCTTCATGTATATTCAAATCAAAACCCATGTGAAAGGACTTAAAAATTATATTCAAGGAGGAATAAACGTGTTAATAAGGTGACCAAGACTAATACATATCTTATAAAGTGAATAAGAAGTATGAAGAATCAATCTAATTCAAATTAGATCAATTCATGATCTCTCGACCTATGTGTAGGGATAATGGAATATTTAATAGTGGATATATAATAGGTTATTTATGAATGATTGGATATTTATTAATGTTTTTGGTGGTGTATGGATAAAATAAATTGAGATGCAAGGATTGGGTACCCTATTTAACCTTATCAACCCTATCAAGAAACCTATATGTGACACCTAATAAGGAATTATATGTAATATTAGAGTTTATTTTGGTATAAATACAATGTGGAAAGATATAATAATATAAGAGACTCTTTAAAAAGTGTTTCAAGAACCTAAGGAAAGAAAAAATGTGAACTCAACCCTATTTTAGCTTACACAGGTAGATTATATTGACATCTTATGAAATAATTGTTTTGAATGTGTTTAAGCATTGTTAAAGAAATGATAGAGATAATAGAAGATGATTCCATATAGGACATACCTTAATTTGATATTATGAAGGTCTAATAACAATAAATAGTCATTAAAGTCAAGTTTGAACCCTCTTAGGTCTATGCAAATAGAGGAAACCCTATACCAAGGTAGAAAATTAAAAAAAACATTTTATAGGAGATTTAACTGATGAAAAGTTATTAAATTTGGTATTTGGGTGGATTATGATAAGGGAAAAAATATTTAAGTGGTTTTAGGATTGTATATAACTATACGTATGATAATTGGTAGATTGAGTGCAAAAGAGGAGTAAAGAGACCTAATTAGGTTTGAGTAAGGTCTAGAAAAGGCATCTAGGTATTGAGATGGAGTAATAAACTTCATGGATAGAAAGATATAAATATAGGGTGTATAAATATCACATTATTTTCCCAAGGTTATATTTTACTTAACTGTACAATGGAAAATTACCTAAAATAAGGCTCTTAGAAAGCCTTGACTAAAGAAATAAATAGTGAGTGGTGAAAGCATTTGTTTGGAGGTTGTGTGAGTAGAATGAGAGATCAAAGCACAATTGAATGAATAGGGTAATGACCTTAGGATCATTCAGATAATCAAGTAATATCATAATCATTTATTGAGGCCTAAATACTTATGAACCAAGTATGACTAACAAGAAAAGAAGAAGGGATTACTAGTGAGTTAAGGCATTGAGATGGTTTAAAACGGTAATAGGTAAAAAATGAGATGTAAATGACCTAGTGCATGAGTGGTTGTGTAAAAAATAAAAATTACTTAATGTTATGAGAGGACAAAGTAACAAAGAATCAAAAACATAGGTCATGAGAGACATCTTGAAGGACATGTTGCAGACTAGAGCTAGGTTATGATAGAGGTAAGTGTATGTGTTTTCATATATAATAGATAAATTTCTTAAGGACATCTGCATCAAATGAGGATATATACCTAAATGGATAATTTAAATTATAAAGATAAGATGTCCACCAAAATATCAAATTAGATAACAAATTGAGAATGAAAAGCTATGAACTTTTAATATTATAGAGCAAGAAGGATAAATAACTCTTCAGGAGTCCATTCCTAGTGGATCTAATATTATATATCATGAATCAATGAAGATTATTTTTGAGAATATTGGGATAGAGTCTATGACAAATCTTGTGACTTTGGGAGATTGCTAGATTTAGAATGTAATTTTAAAAGGGTTGCAATTATTGAGGGACTATCAAGATGTTTTTTCCACTAAGTTCATAGAGGTGAAAGTTGTAGATCTATCATTGGGGGAGATTCAAATTGAATAGAAAGAGTGTGTAAGACCTATGAAAAATCACCTATATATATTTAATCCCAACATGAATTTCAAGGTAAGGATGAGTTAGATCACATGCAAGCAGAAGGTATCATTTATCTAATTGAAAAGGTAGAATGGGTTAGTCTCATGGTTTTATAGTCTAATAATTCAAGAGAGATAAATGTATGTGTGGGTTACAATGCATTTAATGATGCTTGCATCAATGATCCATTTATTATACCCTTCACTGATGAAGTTCTAAAATCATTTGCATGTCATAAAGTACACTCCTTCATGGATGGATTCTATGGCTACAATCAAATCCCATTGTAGAATAGGACCAAGCCAAAACAAAAATTGAAACTGAATGGGGTTTTTTATGTATAAGGTTATTCCATTTGGTCTAAATAATGTTCATGCTATTATTTTTATGGCTATGGTGACTACTTTTAAGGACTTTATTCATGATTTTATAGAGGTTTATTTAGATGATTGGTCTATATTTTCTTTGTTCAAAGACCACTTATTCAAACTATAACTAATGTTAAAATGTTGCAGAGCCCTATAAATTGTATTAAATTAAAAAAAACCATTTTTTTCATAGTGTTTGGTGTTTTTTTGGCCACATAGTATGTAATGATGTAATTCTGGTTGATCAAGCCAAAATTATAGTCATAGTGGGTATGCTAACTTCAAAAAATTATACAAAAGTGATAGCTTTTTTGGGTCATATAATGTATTACGATAAGTTTATTAAAGGATACATAGCAATCTCTACATCATTTGAGAAATTATTATACAAGAATACACAATTTGAATTGACACAAGAGTGTCAATCAAAATTTGTTGAGTTAAATCAAAGGTTAGTTAAAACTCCCATATTGGTACTTTATGACTAGAATAAGCCATTCATGTACACATAGATGATTTAGGTATTATAGTGGGAGTTGTGTTAGCATATACAAGATATGGTGAATTAGACCATCTTATCCATTTCACAATTAAAAAATTATAAAATAATCAGATACAAATAGAAACAATACTATGATAGAACAAGAAGTGATAAAAATGATGTTCACACTATAGAAGTTCAAGCATCATCTTTTGGAAATACCCTTTGAGTTATTAACTAATTATTAGGCCTTAAAATATTTGGTTGAAAAAATTATGTTGGGTGGAAGTATCTCTAGATGGGTAATGCCATTTCAGGAGTTTTAGTTTAAGATCAATGTTAAACATATAAGAGAGAATGTGGGACCTAACCACTTTAGAAAGATATAAAATGGAGAATAACTTGAAGAGTTGTAAGATGAATCACTAGAAATATCTTTAGAATCTCTATGATCTTGAAAACATGGAGGACATAACCAATTTTATATAATAGGGAATATTTCCTATGCACTAGGTTGAGTGAGACAAAAAGCAATTGATTACATGCACTATTCCCTATAATCTCATTAATGGATTTTTATTTAATATGGGTAAATATGAGGTGCTATATAAAGTAGATTTACAACATGAATGACCATAACTTCTTGAAGAATTACATCACTCAGGAGTCATAGGAGACTCTATTACAATAAATATATTTTAAAATGGTATATGGTGGCCTAAATTATTCCATGATGTAGATTGTGTCATGAAACACTACAAAATATATAAAATAATGGGGAAATCCAAACACAAAGATGATATTAATTTGAACCCAATGCTAGGAAAACAACCTTTTCAATAGTGGGGAACTAATTTTATGGGGCCTATAAATCCACCAAACAAACATATTCATGTGAGGTATATCACCACTATAATAAATTAATTTACAAATTAGGTTGAAGTTGTTGCAACACCAATTTATAGTACCAAATATGCAATAATTTTTTTATGTGAAGACATTTACAAGGTTTGGGTGTGTAATAGAATTAGTCAGTGATAGGAGAACACACTTCTTAAACAATAAAATAAAGACACAATAATTTATGATATCACAACATAAAATTATAATTATCATCCATAGGAAAATAAACAATTTGAAACTTTAAATAAAGTATTAGGAAACATGTTAAAAAATATATGTGTAGACACCAAAATTACGTCACACACACGTGAGTAACTCCTTGTGTCAAAACCCCCCTAAACCCATTTTTAGTAATAATAAGTAATCTACATAAGCCATACTTTTACCCCTCAAACATTTAGTAATTTAAAATACTTAATTAAGCTAATTACAAACCCATATTGCCACCTTACCTAGCCACCTCACCCTATGACTAATTCCCCCTGATGAGTCATCTCAATACTTGGTCCCCTCATCCTAACTACCTAAGACTTATTCCCACTTCCAAACTAAATTCCTAAACAACTAATTCCTTCATAACCTCTTATTTTTACCATATTATAATGGGTGTCATACTTAATATGCACAACAATAAAAAAATAGGCCAAAAATAGAAAGGTTTACCTATTCTAGGGCCACTGACATTAGTCAACCCATGGCTGATGTTGGTGAGATCCCTGTTGACACTGGTGGGATCATCAACATCAACAATATAAACCAAACTCTAACCTATAGTTTAGGTTATAAAAAATTAAGAAAATCAATTCTTACTCTCATTAAGGTTCTCAACATTCTATTTTGACATCCAGGCTTACAATCACCCTATATAAGTTAATCACCATAAAAAACTGAGCTCTTGAGAAACAACAATACCTATGTATTCTCTCTATTTAGGCACTCAGGTTTGGAATCCTTGATAGGGACCATCAACTTGACACTTATCATTTAGTGACTACAATAGCTAAGTATATCACTGATATTATAGGTCACCTAAATATTTATTCTTCTATTTCTTTACATCTACCCTGCACTAATTTATGCACCTCTGACCATTCCCCCATGAGGGAGTTATAAAGATTATTTGCTTGTTTCCCCTTTATATGACATACCAAACCTTTGACTAGACTTAACCAAGTCATAATCTCCCTCTCATAACTCTCTCAACCTCCCTGACTTGATCCAAACCATTTCCTAAACCTAGAAAAGCCTTTTGTAACCTCCCAAAAAATTATTACCCCTATTGACCTCGGTAGCCTAATCAACATCGATCACCTAATACAAACCTTGGTAGAATAATTGATATCAATCACACTCATACTGATGTTAGGAATTATCAATTTATTAGCCTCTTCAAAACCTACCTAGACAACTTCTAAAACAACAACAAAGTACCAAACTTACATCCTATCACTCTCTGCTATGAAAAATTTGTTAAAAATAGTAATCTTATCTCTCTTTCACTTTATTTTTACCTCTTTTTTAGTTATTTATTATTCTTTTTCCTCTCAAAAGTAGACTGTCATCTCAAGGGAAGGTTCACACTTCCTAGAACAAGCACATAGCTTGGTAGCCCACTCATTTATCTACTAACAAACATCTTATGGTAGTGTTTTCTTATTTGTAGGTAGTCCTCCCTAGCCAAAGAGGAGTACTCAAAACATCTACATATGGTGTACAAACCAAATATAGGCTCACTCTAATCACTTAACCCCATCTTTCTCTCTATTTTCCTTTAGATTTAAAATAGACAAAAATTAGTGAAACATTTTTGGCACACCCGGTGGGACCCTGGAGTTTTCCTTGGGTTCATTTCTTGTTTTTAAACATTCATATAGGTGCATTATAGTGAAAATTTTATTTCTTTCACTTCTTCCTTCTCTTTCCTCTTAAAAACAAAAAAAATCAATATCTTATTTCCCTTTTTTAAAAAAGCATTAAAACTGGGGTTTCCTTTATTTTCTCCTTGCCTTTAAAAACAATTTGTTATTTCCTTTTACAAAAAGAGATAATCTCTTCTTTAATTCCTCTTGCATGCACATTAGGACTTTTAAATTCATAGTCTATACCTATTTCCTCTCTATGTTCATTCAAATCTAAACATTTTAGATTTGGGCCTAGAACTTACTACATTTCACAGTTTTCTTGTTGCATATTAACTCACCTAATTAATTATAAGCATTGTGAATAAATCATAGTACACCTATGTTACACAACCAAATCACATTCACATAAACAAGCATCAAAACTCACATGAGAAAAGGCCCACTAGGATTTCATCACTTGGTGGATCACCGTACCCTACCCAGCTATCCTACTTGGATTTCACCACCAAGGGGAGAACCCACTCCATTCTTTGGTAGAGTATAATCTCTAGACAAAAGGTATATTTTGGCTAAGTGGCCTAGCTCAGCTCCAGGTCCATGAAGTGTAGAGAATAAGATCTTATAACAAGCCATGTACCTGGTCTAGCACAAATTTATTTTTGAGCACCAAAACAAATTTGAAACTAGTTCTAGATTGCTTTTTAGTACCTTTGATAACCAAATTCTCTTCTCACTATTTGATTAAGGCATAAGCCAACATGAGACCAAAATTAATCTCTAGGACTTAATAGTTGTTAGATGAATGTTATTTTTTTGCTTTTCAATTACCTTCTATATTTTTGAGTTGGAAAGGATGCTTTTCTATTGATTTACAAAATCAATACTATTCCTATAACTCAGATTGTATAACCTGTTATTTTAGGTTTTCTGAGTGTCATTCCTTCTTACATAGACCTTTTACATCCATTATTTTATTTATTTTTAGCCTCTGATATCTTAAAACATTAGATTTTATATTTCTCAAGATTTTATAGTGATTGACATCAGTTAATCCTATCAGTATCGATAGACTTTACCTATCAACATCGATTATTCCATTAAAGACAATGAACTTTTCCTATAGATATCGGTCATCCTTACCAACATTGATGACTATGTAGTTTCATCTACTCAAAATAACAAGCTAAAATAACTAATTTACCTCCACTCAAACTTAATTTTTATTTATTCTATTTCAAATACAAGGTAGTAAGACTATTTAAATCACCTCTTACATGGTGTTGACATGAGTTCAAGCCAAAATTATTACTAATTATGCAAGTCAACAACCATTTCCACCTTCTCCTCTCACTTTCAATTCTATCATGGAGCATAATTCATATATAGAGCATACGCCTAGCCCTAACCAAATTCCCATTATGCCTAAGGGAGATCAAGATTTTGCTAATTTTCTAGATTGCAATGTGGTAGCCCTTCAGCATTATCTTGCTATGAGCTGAACCCATAATTCTTTGGGTGATCTAATCTATGGTATGCCAACCTATTTAATGGATACAACCTTGGTTTTATTTGCCTCTTCTATTTTCCCCATCATTACCCAAACCACCACTTTGACAAGTAACCTAACTATAAACAATGTCTAAAATATGGCATCTCCAACTATCTAATCCTACCTAAACACTGGTGTAACTTCCCTACTTTCACAACCACAACCAGTTTAGCCAAGTCACACCCCATTCTAGAATTTAGTGGTACCTATTCCATCTACCCTTGTGCCCATAATTACCCAAGTTACCACTCACCCTTCCTCTATTCTAACCATGCCAATAATTCAACATATAGTAACAACAACCAACCAAGGCATAGTCTCCAACCTAATGGGATAAGTCCCTTTTCTTTCTACACCTCAGCATATGACTCATTATCCTTATGTTTCCCTGACACAACCTCAAAAAACTATGTCATACACTCCCTCTACTTCTTATCAACTTCCCTATAACTTAGGAGGAATCCCCAAAACTAATCCCCATCGAGACCTCATTAAGATGCTAATGGACAAGATGTCTAACCTAGAGACATCCATTCTTGGTTCAGAGAATGTATTATCTTATGATCAAATATAAAATAAACCAATCCATCCTTCTATCCTTATTCACCATTATTCAAGCCAATGGGAACTCCCTAAATTTACTTGTTTCTAGAGTAAAGAGGACCCATAACAACACTTACGAGCATTTAGATATGCTTATTATTTAATAGGACATGATGACGTGTTACCACTTCACACTTTCCCTATGTCTCTTTCAGGTGCTACCTTAGATTGGTATAGCTCTATACCCCAACACTCCCTTTTCTCATTTACCCAACTTGCACAAATATTCCTAGACCATTTCTCTATTAACATTTCTAAGAAGGTTTCTATAATAGACCTTTATTCTATCAAATAATTTGATGACGAGTCTATTGCTAGTTTTATCACTTGTTGGAGAAGCTTGATCAATCAACTCTCCTTTTCCTTACCCAACCTAAGCTTATTGATCTTTTTTCAAGGGCATGTGCTAAACACATCTCATCCACATTCTGGGTAAAAACTTTTTGCACATTTGATGAAGCTTTTACAATGGTATAGAAACAAGAGGTTTATGCTATTGATGAAGTCAAAGTTAAGTTGCATAGTAAGAATCCAAATACTAAGATAAATGACTCCTCTAAAACTTCTCCCTCTAACTAAAAGGCTAAAGGTTCTGCTAATATAGTAGTCTTTAAGTCAACTTCTTCCACAACCACAAACCAATTGAATTCTTTGACTTCTCAAAATCTGACCAAGCAATTCCAATAATGATATGCATAAAGACAATACACTCCCATTGGGGAGTCATATACATCTATTTTAGAGAAATTATTGGAGAAAGGTCTCATAACCCTTCTTGAGATTAAACCTCCTATATAGTTTGACCCTTCCCATCATATCCCAACCTGGTTCAAAGAAGATGAGTCATGCAGTCACCATCGAGTTAAAGGTCACAACTCTAATAATTGCAAGACACTCAATAACATTGTTCAATACATGCTTAATAAAGGTGAGCTTGTCTTGGATAATCTTAACACAACTCCTAATCAAAGTATGGATGTGTTCAAACACCCCTTTCCTAACCATTCACTAAATAAAAATATTGCCCAGTCTATAACTAACTCAGGTGATCATAATATCCATATGGTTAATATGGTCTTTTATTTACCTTTAGTTCAACCTACCCATCAACAAGAGACATCTATTTCATCAATTCCTCTCCCACATTTAGTAGCATCTATTTTTCCCATTCTTCCTCCTCAAGTGAAAGAGCCTAGTTCACCAATTCCACTCCCTCGAGAGGAATAACCTCCTTTGCCACTCCTTTTACCACCTGAGGAGCATATAATCCCAATTCCATTTGCACCAATATTACTTATCCTCTTACCACTTGAAGACCACACCCTACCCGTTCCTTAACCACATGTTGAAGGGAACATCATTCTTGCATTATACCCTCTTGAGTAAGCTTCTTCACCTACTTCTCCTTTACCTATAGAGAGTGGCACCCCACCCACTTCACCTTTGTACCAAGAAGATTCCATATCATCTACTCCCATAGTAGATGAGAGACCTATTGTGCCTACTCCAATTGCACCATTCTTACCCCTTCTTTTACCTATGGTGGATCATACTTTACCCATGCCTCACCCACATGTTGAGGGAGCCATATTACCTATTCTTTACCCTCTTGAGGAACCTACTTTTCTTATCTCCCCTCCACCCATGGCAAATCAAGTCTCTTCTCCCATCTCTATCGAAGAAGATCCTGTTGTAGTTCTTTCTCATCTTTAGCCTGAATTAGCAAAAACTATTAGTTTCCCTCTTTTCCAAACACTGTAAATTTCTAAAGATGCAACTGTAAGGTCTATGTCAACTTCATCAAAACCCTTCTCACATTTGGTGAAAAGTCTAGAATTTATTGACTCCACGAAGCTTGATCATATGACATTTTGGGACTAGCTTAAGACTCCATATCTAACACAATGAATATCAACCTTTACCACCAATCCTCTTACTACCCTTTACCCTAAGGTATTTTACAAAGCTAGAGTTTCTTCACCTAAAGCATTAGAAGTTCAACCATCTATGTCAAAACCCTCACCCTCGCAAGATTCTATTACATTAAAGTAGATCAAGCCCTTAGGTGTACACCCCATTTCTAATTTAATTCATCCATAGGTGAAATTATATTTTACTCCTCAACCATAAGTTGAAGTTTCTCACCTTAAAATATAGAAGAACGTTAAGCCTTCTAGACCTCACTGATCCCTTCTTCAACCCTCAACTTTACCATCCATTTTAGGGCTACACCCTTCTACTTTAGTCAGAATATCATCTAACCAAGAGAAACAAAAAGTTAATCTACCTCCACTCCTACTTTTTCCATCTGGTAGGCCTCTCAAATACAACACCAAGAAAGTGATATCAAAACATTTAACTTCATCATCTCTAAACAAGACACCATGCAAAATTACCTTTCCAACATTGAAACAGAAGAAAGTGTCCACTCTTATTAGTATAATAAGTGTAAGCCCATTTGTAGGCTCTCAAAGATTTTTCTTACATCAATTATTGTAAGATAAAATAATAAATCTTCCTCCCATTAAGTCCTATATTCCTCTTGGAATGAAGCCATCTTGGTTTGATGATACATAAGTGTGTTTATATCATCATTCACCCAAACACGATACTAAGAATTATAAAACCCTCACAATAATTATTCAGTAACACTTTGATGTTGACACCCTTTTTGATGACACTACCATTAACCTTCCTATTATTCTACCTTTGGCATCTACTATTCCTCCTTCTATTCCATCTAAATTTAAACCCAAATATGTCATTGCAACCCTTTTACCACCTCCTTCACCAAATTTTCAAATCAATATAGTTAATGTGGCCAAATGGTCATAAAACTAAAAAGATAAAGCTAAAGAAAAGGTCACTACACCTTGGACCCATCCCTTTACCAAAGACACTCCCCCTACTAATCCTAAGATTTCCATCTTGGGTGTTCCTAAAACAACATCTTCAGATGTTATTCAAAGCTCAATGGTGAAACAACTTCACCAAACTCTTATGAAAATGTCTTTGTATGAGTTAATCCAAAGCTCATCCCAACACTGTCAATGTTTGACTAGTGTTTTTCAAGCAATTTAGGTATAATCAGATGATCCCCAACCTCTTGCAACTTTGGCTGGCTCCCTTAATTTTATCTCCCTGATTTCTTTTAGTAATTTAAAAATTCCACTTCAACACCCTGAAGATCAAGATTTTGCCCTTTTTATTATTACATATATTGATCAAACTCATATAAAGAGAGTCATGATCAATGGGGGAGATAGTATTAATATTATTTCCACCCATGCCTACAAACAACTAGCCCTTCTTAACAATTGCATGTCTCATACTGATGCAGTATTATGTTCCTTTAACAAAACTTCAACTACTATGGTGGGCACTGTTATCTTATATATTCATGTAGGTCCCCACATAATTCCTAAGCTCTTTTATGATGTGGAAGGAGAGTTATAATATAACATAATACGTGGATGACCTTAGATATGTGCTATGGCATGTGTACCCTTGAATTTTCACCACTATGTAAAGTTTGACCATGATGGACAAGTACATGTTATACCTATTGACCACCTCTATTTAAAACATGTAATTTGACCTATAGTCCCAATGATTTTCTCATCCCATTGAAAATAGCATGTTCCTTACTTGATGCTTCTAAAGCTTCCACAAGATCCACTCTTGTGGTTACACAGATACCAACAACACAAATTCGTGACAAAGATCCCATGGAGGAGTCCTTTCAATGTTTGTCACTTGGTGAATATTGTTCATTAACACTCGACATGTTTTATACTCCACAAGAATATGGAAGGATTCACATGTACCCAAATTATGATCCCCCTAACCTTCAAACCAATTTCACATATGGGTAAATTGATCAATCTACCATTGTCAACAATCCATCTTCTTCACCACAACCATTTACCTATGACTTCTCTTTCCTGAGTAACCTTAGATTCTCTCACACCTATCTCTATAGGTGTGCCTAGAAAGGATTTGGTTTGGGTCATTATGAATAAGGTATCCATATGCCTATTGAATATCCTACTAGTAACACCATTGAAAATGACAAAAAGAGGAATGGGGTGGGATATGATGAACCAAATAAACTCACTAAAACTTCCCATGAACCAATTGTCAAAGAACTAGTCTCTCCTTCTCCACCATCGCATATAGAATTAGAGGTATCTATACCTCCTTTTTTTTTTTAAAGAAATGCCTTCTAATTAGGGCCTCTCACCTATAGTCAAGGTAAGGAAATAAGGTCCATTCCTCTCATTCATCCTAAAATAATTGATGAAGATTCTTCCACTAGTAACACTGTACAATGTCAAGATGATGACATAATTCTCACTTACATGGGTGTGTCTGATTCATATATTCAATTATCACTCCCATATGAAACATAAGATATGTTAAATAAATCAACCATTGACATCAACCTACCCTCCCACGATAACCCTCACATCCTCAAGATTGGCCAATCTTTAGATTCCTTTGAGCAAACTAGTTATGCCACATTTTTTAATAACCATAACAAAGCCTTCACTTAGTCTTACAATGACATGTCTGGTATTGACCCCTCTATCATCACCCACAATGTTGTCACCAATCGAGATGCTAAACTTGTTAAGCAGAAGCTTCACAAAATGCATCCTCGAATAACTCTCCTTGTCAAAAAAAAGTTCCAACACCTCCTTTTGTTAACTTTATCCAACCCATTGACTACCCATAATGGATTTACAATATCATCCCTATCACAAAATCTTTAGGGGGAATCTATATTTTAACTAATTATCATGATTTAAACCTCACTTGTCTAAAACATGATTTTCCATTGCCTAGTATCGACCAACTTATTGATCTAACGACTAGTTATGAGATGTTATCACTTATAGACAAATTTTATAGATATAATAAAATCCTAGTCACTCTTGAGGATCAACACAAGACCAAATTTATTACCCTATGGGGGACTTTCTATTATTAGGTCATGCCTTTTAGACTAAAAAATGCTAGTGTAACTTAACAATATGCCATGACCTACATTTTCCATGGTCTCCTACACAAAATTATGTAAGATTATGTGGATGAAATACTTATCAAGTCTAAACTATGTCTAGAACACTTGACAATTCTCAAAACCATGTTCACTCATCTCCTTCAATATAACATTCAACTAAACCCAAAGAAATGTATCTTTGGTGTTCTTTTTGATAAACTCTTAGGATTTATTATTTCTCTTTATGGTATCGAGGTCAATCCTGCCAAGGTTAGAGAAATCGTAGAGATGCCTCCACCTATTAATATCAAACAACTCCATAGCCTACAAGGTAGACTTTAGTCAATTTGACACTTCATTTCCAAGTTATTAGATCGCTACCAACCCTTTCACCATCTCCTCAAAAAGGATGTTTCCTTCCAATGAAATACAAATTTTTAGGAAGCCTTTGTTGTACTTAAACAATACTTTCTTTCCCCACTAGTTCTTCTTACACCTACAAAAAATCAGCCTTTTTACCTATACATTTCTATAACAGACCATTCTCTAGGTGCTATGATTGCACATCAAGATGACCAACATCGAGAGTAGTCAGTTTATTACATAAGCTTCACACTTATTGATTATGAGACTTGATATACCCATACTAAATTTTTTTACCTTGGATTGGTCTTTTTTGCCTCTAAGCTTTACCATTGTCTCCTAAATCAGAAAACCTATGTGGTCACCCATATTGTTCCTCTCAAATACATGCATTCTAGACCATATCAAAACCAATGTGTAGCTTGATAGCTCATGCTTCTTACTGAATCTAACTTATATTTTATTCAACAAAAATGTATTAAAGGGAAAACAATCACATACCAGTTAGTTACTACCCCTTTACGTGACAATCAACCTTCAAACCTTGAATTCCCTAATGAATCTATTGTAACACTCTACACCAATGACATCTCCTATCAAATGATGATATTCTTTGATGGATCTCAATTCCAACATGGTGGGGGTGTGGGGGTTATTATTATTCTTCTAGATAGTGAACCTATGCCTTTGTCATTTAAACTAGATTTTGAATGCACTAACAATATGGTCGAATATGAGGCTTTGATTTTAGGACTTTAAATAGCTCTCTTCTTGGGTATCAAATCCATAACCATTTTTGGTGATTCTTAGCTAGTGGTTAACCAAGTTAATGGTTCCTACCTATACAAAAACAAAATTTTATAGTGGTATAAACATCATGTCGATACACTCTTGGGATTATTTGACTCTTATCTCTTGCAAACTATTACTCAATCTATAAACAAGTTTGATGACATGATAGCTTCACTTGCTTCACACATACCCTCTTCATCCTCCTCTTTGAGAATCTATGTCACTGTGCATCACTTAACATTGCTCTCCTATGTCTTAGCTAACATCCTCTTAGTCAAAAATGTAACAACCAGCCCACAAGACTTATGGTATAAACAACTCAGATTATCTTTCCTTCTCTATTACCCATCCCGATCTTTCTAATAATAAGAAATGGCCCTCATAAAATGTGTCATTTATTACACTATACTAGGGGGACTTCTTTACAAGTAAAGTTTTGATGGTCTTCTCTTTAGATGCCTAACTAGTATCGAGACTCCCTTTGCTATTAAGGAAGTCCATGATGGGATTTGTGGTGAGAATTTCAATGGTCACATCACTACTAAATGTATTCTTTGACTTGGCTATTATTGGCCCACACTTTATCAAGACTATGCTAATTACATTTGGCATTGTGTCAAGTGTCAACAACATGCAAACCTCCTTCACGTTCTTAGTCATGCATTTCAAGTTGCCAAAGACTTTTGGCCCTTCTCCTAATGGGGCTTAGATTTAATCAGAGAGATTAACCCTCATTCATTCCTTTTTCATCATTTTATCATTACTACCACTGAATACTTCACTAAGTGGGTTGAGGCCATCCCTCTCATCTCCACTAAAGCTAAAAAAATTATTGACTTCATTAACCACCACACCATTTATCATTTTGGTGTACCTCACAAGATTATAATTGATAATGGTAAGTCTTTTAAAAATAAGACTATTCAAGGTCTTTGTGATGCATTTGGAATCAAATTAAGCTTCTCATCACCATACTATCCCAAAGCTAATGGAAAGGTGGAAGCCTCTAAAAAAACTTTGAACAATATTCTCATGAAGGTAGTTAATGATATGGGTAAATATTGGCACACACACATTCTTTTCACTTTATGGGATTACCATACTAGAATTCAAACCCCTATGGGTGCTACACCTTTTTCATTAGTATATTAGATGGAGGTTATTTTGCCTCTTGAGGTCCAGGTTCCTTCTCTTCACATTTCTCTACATGACATACAAATAATGACTTTCACCAAGAATGTTTGGCCTAACTTGAATTTCTCGATGAGTGCCACCTCATAGCCCTCAACCACCTTCAAATCTATCAAGAGTGTATCAAACATGCTTATAATAAAAACCTCAAAAAGTGAGATTTCAAAAGAGGAGATCTTGTCTTAAAATAAAATCAACATGTGACGAACATGGTGAAAAGTAAATGGGGTAAATTTTCTCCTAATTGGCTTGGACCTTATATCATAACTCACAAGTATGGTTCAATAACTTATCACTTATCTTGTCTTGAAGGAAGGCCATAACCTGAGCCATTAAATGCCTTACACCTAAGACCATTATTTTGTTAAGCCAACATCACTTTATTTCATTTTTAACTTAAGGTCATACTTTGAGCATCCCTATTACATTCATTTCTCTTCCTCTTCACCCTTACTCGTATACACTTGGATAACTTACACAATGGTATTGTTTTATCCTCACAGTGGAAAAATCCTAAGCCTCTATAGTCTTGTCCATAAATAAAAGCCAAAAAAATAAAAAATGGGATATTTGAAAAAGTTCTAAAATCTCAAGTCATGTTTTTCAACGTAGACCATTCCCTTGAAGGATAGCTATGTAACTTCCCTCTACTACTATCAATAGACCGCTCCCTTGAAGGACGCATATTTAAAATTAAGATAGATTCTTAGACCACTCTCTTGAAGGATGGCTAAGCCAAGATTTATTCTCAAAGGGAAAAATAAATGTAAAGGGCTCCTCATCTCTTTGTACAACCTTAACCTATACAAATTCCCATTGTAGGCTTACCACATTGATTAGCTTACACACACAAAAAGAAAGAAAGAAAACTTTAAGTCATGGACTTGCCTATATTAGCTCTTAGGTCACCCATAAAAGGGACAATCATTTCTACTTGGTAGGTTATGATATCTAAAATTTTTCCCTCATTCTACCCTTTTTCCCCTCATACTCTTTCAAGGGACTATGAGTCTCACCTAACATCAGGTAAACATGATGCTTCTCTAATAAACACAATGGTTCAGAGATATAAGGCATGAAAGAGGCTCATTTTCATGGCCTATTTATGTTCTAAATTATGGTCTCTACCAATGCACGAGCATTTTACGTTTGTATTTTTCCCATCTACATCATCTGTTGATATCTCTATTTGAGATGAAGAAACAATTTCATATCAACACTAGCATAACCTTCCTATTTATTTTATGCATTTATGATCATAAATATGGAAAAATGCTAAAATAAATTAACCAAACCAATCTATTAATTTTAAGCATGCACCATCACAAATATGGAAAAATGTTAAGATGAAACTAACCAATCATCTATGCATATACCATCACATATATGGGAAAGGCTAGTCTAACTCAAATAACATGATCAACATTAACATCAAAATTAACATAAGCATAAAATAAATAGCATCCATATCATTATCGTAATCATAAGCAACACATCTCAAATAAACACATGGAAATAAATAAGTATCTAATATATATCATATGTGATCAAATACATGTTCATCAACTACATCATCATAACATCATAAATCTCTCTCAAAATGTACATCTCACATCTTTAGCTCACAGACCAATATACATGAAACATATATAAACAAAAAAATTGGCAAACACTACTACTTAAGGTCCTTAATGTTCTCCCTAAAGTTGTGAGGATGTAGTATCATCACCACTCTCTATCCATCTACATCGATGTGAGTTAGAAGTTGTCGCATGTGACATCAACCTCTCCTACTCTCTAAATTCTAAATATCTCTAGATCTGTGGGAACTCTCTAATCACCCTCTCATAGTAATAAATCTCATCTAGGGTAGTCAAATACCTCACCATCGATACAGTCTATGGAGGTCCCATGACACTTGATGATGACCCAACCTATATTGGTCCCTATGGTAGTGGTGGAAGAGGAGTGGATTGGCCTACTACTACTCTGAGACTATCTCTCGTAGTTGTCACTATAATCACTTGACCCTATAAAATAATCACCTGGCCCTATAATATTATAAATTGACCCTATAGAGCTCCAATATGACCTTAAAACATAACCACCTACCCCTATAAGGCTAAAACCTCTACCTGGGCCATCTCTCGAGCCTATACCACTACATCGTAGGCTTGTACTACTATATCTCATGCCTATAGTGCTGCATTTCTATCCCTAACTAACCCTTGTAAGTTTGTTAGTGGAATCCTAACCTCTACCACCAGATGCAACCCTAACCACTAAGCTATATAGGTAGTTTTACACCTTGGGTCCCCAATACCTAGCCTTACTAGCTCAAAATCTAGCCCATCAATCTCTTAAAAAAATGGTAAAGGTTCTTCTTGTCATCCCTCCTATATTGAGGGAATGTAGGTGGAATATCATAAAATAGCCCAAACTATCTCCTAACCCATGCCATGGGTGCCATCTCTAGCTCATCAACCTATCTCCCCCTGACCCATAATAAACTCTACAACCTAACAAGTTACTCTACCTAACCTCTAAAAACTAGATAGGTTAAATACAATATCCACAAAATATCTATAGGGATCAATCCCTTGATCATGCACCTATAACAGGTGATGTCTCGCATGACACCATCAACTCAAGTCTATGCCATCCCATCTTTCCACCATCTAAATCCTACCCTGAAGCTAGCCATGATAGTGGTAGGTAGCCCTAGTGTTCATGTCACCATGATGTGCTCATATGCCTAATAATGCAGGAGATGGCTGACACATAAATTGTATCACTGACATAGCTTCAAACCCCATAGCTCTCTATATAACTGTGCTAAAAATACTGGACCCTAGGCAAAAATGGTCCTCTACTTAATCATCTACGTAAGCACAACTATAAAAGTAATAAAAAATCTCCCTCTATCTACATCAAATAATGCATACTCCATGATTTTGATCATCATCAGGATGCTCAGATGATGCTACTCCTCATCATCCATGTATAGTGGCTCATATGCAAAGCTAAAAAAGTGGTAGGTCACCTCACTAACATGTTACCCATATAAATTGACCATGTGTATATCATGCTCTTCTCTTGATCATGTGAAAATATCCTCACCCTGAATTGGTAGCCATAGAATCCTATAGACATCCTCCTATGTCACTATCAACTCCCTAGTCGATAGATGGAAGGTGTTGGTGGTATGATCCCACATCTCAATCAAAGATATCATTAGTGACACATCTTGCATGACATGATATTACCATCACACTCCTCTTAAACTAATGCCTACCATATGCTCCCACTCATCTAGAGTAACATCTCTCCTCATGCATGTCAATAACCTTAGTAGATAGTCTCATAGTGTAAGCTCCATCCTCACGTGCATCCACACATAAATGAATCAAGTCACATCTCTTTTAATCTACTCCCTCACCACCCTTTTCCCTTCTCATTGGGAAAACTACATTGGTAGGTAGCACTCAATCATCATGGGATCTTCTGAGGTTAGCTCATCCATATACCTACCTTACTAACTACCCTAGACTTCACTGCCTCTCTCTCTACCCTATGCCTACTCACCTATTCCAACTCTAGACCTATATTCTTGAATTTTGACACTATGACTTGTCTTTTAAGACTTATACCTCTCAACTATCTCAACTTACCTTTCCCACCTAAAAACACACCTTTTTAGATCTTTTTTCTAGGTTTTGGGAGAACTAAATTGGCCTAAGTCCCTAAATTAGTCTATGTAGGTATCACTCAAATGACACAAGGTCTTTTGAGGCTAGCTTAGCTATTAGGCTAGTTGACTACTTCTACTAGAGATCAAAACCTCACCCTTTCTCTTATTTACTACTTTTCAATAGTAGTTGATGTTAGAATTAATGTTGACATTGGTGCTTTATTAGCCTATGTCATAGTCAACATCATTAGAAAACTATTGACCTTGGTACCATGTTGGTTGACATTGGTAGACCTCAGTACCATGTCAGCCAACATCGGTAACTGGTTCAGCCTTAGGGCTAAACAACCCAAATCCAACCTACCCATTTCCCTTAAAAAACTACCCTCAACTCCCCCTAACTTATCCTAAACCTACCTTAACCTATTTTCTACCCCCACTCCTATTTTCTACAACCCCACCTCTCATTTAGCCTAAAATTTGAAAAAACCAAATCAAACTAGTGTAGGATCTTACCTCATCTCTTTGTCTCCTATCTAGCACTACTAACTTATATGGTCATGTGCCTTTTTCTGGGTCCCCTCCTTACACTACCATCTCAAATCACTCTCAAGCTCTATTTATCCTCTCCAATAACAAGGTTTAAAATGAGTTTGGTTGGATACCAAACCCCCTTTTGTCAGGTTTGGTTAGATGCTGACATCAACATTCTTGACCTAACCTACTAACGTCAGTGCTTACGCCTACCAACATCAACAACATTTCCCTAGTTACACCAATATTGGCACTTTATATTATCAATATTAGCACTTATAACTAACATTGGAACCTTTCTAATATAATATTCCAACACACAACCCCCAACTTTGCATAACCTTACCCATACATTGGGGTAATTGGAGATCACATATATCTCCCCCAACCATGACAAAATGACATTGAAGATCACTTAAATATTTACCCTCGATGAATATGCTTGGATATCACAAATATTTCCTTATTCATTGACCCTTTTACACTAGGAGTGCATTGCTTATCCTGACTACTTAGGCTATTTTTCTATAATTGGCTATTATGCACATGCATGTATTTTAGGTGTTATGGATGGAAACCAAGCCTATACTATAACCTTCAACCATTTTATGTTTCCTAGAGGTACTTCCTACTTTTAATACTTGGGACACATTGACCATTAGAGCTATAACTTTAATTGATTTGACTTGTCAACTATCACTTACAAGCTATGCTTTAGTTACTTCTATTCAAGTCCTCCTTAACCTTGCCTATTCTCAACATTGTCAACTATAGCTCATTATGGCCTACACATAAGAAGTGATGCTCAATTCTCCACCAATCACCCAATTACCTTTCTATCCAACTAGTACCCAATTCTAGTTTCTCCTCCATTGATTCCCATTTTGAGGGGAGATACCTCATCCAATACTTGGAGCGCTTAACTCTTATTTTTTGCCTTACAACATGTCAATAAAAATTATAAGACAAAAATGGGCAAATGTAGACACCAAAATTATGTCACACACATGTGCATAACTCCTTATGTAAAAACCCCCCTAAACCCATTTTTAATAATACTAATTGATCTCCCTAACCCATAATTTTAACCCTCACACATTTAATTAATTTAAAATACTTAATTAAGTTAATTAAAAATCCCTATTTCCACCTTGCCTGGCCACCTCACCCTATGACTAATTCTCCCCTGATGAGTCATCTCAATACCTGGTGCCCTCATCCTAACTACCCAAGACTTATTACCACTTCTAAACTAAATTCGTAAACAATTACTTCCTTCCTAACCTCTTATTTTTACTATTTTAGAATGGGTGTCACACTTGGTATGCACAATAGTAGAAAATAGGCCAAAAATAAAAAGGTTTACCTATTGTAGGGCTGCTGACATCAGTCAACCCACAATTGACGTTAGTGGGATCCCTATTGACATCAGTAGGATCATTGATGTTGATAATATAAGTTAAACTCCAACCTTTATTATAGGTTAATAAAAATTAAGAAAATTTATTCTTACTCTCATTTAGGGTCTTAACATTCTATTTCAACACCTAAACTTACAATCACCCTACATAAGTTAATCACTATCAGCAATCGATCTCTTAAGGATCAATAACACATGCTTGTTCTCTCTATTTAAGAACTCAGGTTCAGACTCCCTAATAGAGACCATCAACTTGGCACTTATCATTCAATGACCAACATAGCTAAGTATATCACTGACACTGTATGTCATTTAAATATTTATTCTTTTATTTATTTATATCTACCCTACACTACTTTACACACCTCTGACTATATCCTTATGAGGGAGTTATAAAACTTCCTTGCTTATTTCCCCTTCATATAACATACCAAACCTCTAACTAGACTTAACCAAGTCATAATCTTCGTCTCATAACTCTCTCAACCTCCCTGACTTGATCCAAACCATTTCTTAGACCTAAAAAAGCCTTCTATAACCTTTTGGACAATTATTTCCCCTATCAACCTTGGCAACCTAATCGACATTAGTCACCTACTACCGACCTCTATAGCATAACTGATATCAATCACACACCTACCAATGTTTGCAACTATCAATTTCCTAGCCTCTTCAAAACAACTTCTAAAACACCAACAAAGTACCTCACTTGCACCCTGTCACTCTCTACTATGAATAGGTTATTAAAAATGGTAATCTTATCTCTCTCTACACTCTATTTTTACCTCTCTTTTAGTTATTTATTAATCTTTTGCCTCTCAAAAGTGGAATATCATCTCTAAGAAAACTTCACACTTCTTAAAACAAACATGTAGCTTGGAATCCCACTCATTTATCTGCTAATAAACATCTTGTGATAGTGTTTTCTTATTTATAGGTACTCCTCCCCAACCAAAGAGGAGTGCTCAAAACATCTGGATATGGTGTGTAAACCAAATCTAGGTTCATTTTAATCACTTGTCCCCATCCTTTTCCCTATTTTCCTTTAGACTTAAAATAAACAAAAATTAGTGAAACAATATGCAATGTATAATGGAATGATTTGGAGGACAATATTTCTATGATTCTCTAGGCATACAAAAAAAATTACAAACTTGTGATAGGCTTTACCCCATTTAAATTAGTCTATGGACTTGAGGTAGTGATGATCATGTAATATATTATTCCTAGTCTATGAATTTCAATGCTCATGTGACTAAAGGGATCTAAACTCTTTCAAGGCCAGACTAATGGATCTATCTAGAATGGAATAAAATAGAACCAATGCTTAATGAACATAAAAGGTGGTAAAGCTATGAAAATAATCTTTGAGATAAATAGCTTGATTAAGACCTTATATGTAAAGGATATTGTCATCTAGAAGATTATCTTGAAGAGAAGAAGTGGATGGTATGGGAGCTACATCAATTTACTCAGCTACACTTTTCCCTTTGATAGTTTTTTTAGTGATGATGCAAAGATCAAATTCCATAAGGAGAACCATCCATTTACCAATTCTATCTCCAAGAATAAATGTTTTGGAGAATAAATGATGAAGGGGGTTAGAATTAACAATGACATAAGTAGTTTGGTAAAGCATTTGGTGGTGAAGCTTTTTAGCTACAAAATAGATGGCAAGGCAATCATGCTCAATTTTGGTATAACATGTTTCATAATCAATGAGGCTTAGGCTAATGTAATAGATAGCATACTCTCTTCCCATATCATATTGTTGGGAAAACATTGCCCCAAATAAAATAGGTATGGAAGAAGTATATAGTATCAAAATTTTATCATTGGAAAAAGATAAAGTGTAAGTGGATGAAGCAATGACTCTTTCATATTATCAAAGGATTTTTGACATGGATCTATCCATTATAAAGTAGTACCTTTCTTGAGAATGGAATTGATAGAGTGAATTCAATATTCCATTTTGGTGATGAATCATTTAAGTTATCACAGAAAAGATATAGAGATGGAGGGGGCACAATCTTCACAATAAGGAGCTGGGATGTATGAATCCCTTGACAAGTTTCTTGTGAGTAAGTCATATGCTTCAGCTCCCATGCAACCATTGAAGACCTATCCATGGACCAAGATTCCTGAAGTTGGTCAAGCAAGTGACCCAACAAAAATAAAAGATTATGCAAATGGTGTCATGGACCCAATTTTTCAGAGAGCTAGTAGTAAAAATCTTAGAGAAGGGGCACATCAAAGCTATCTATAGAGGGCCAGAGTAGATTAATATGAAACATTTTCCATGAGGATATGGACTTCACAATTGGCACTATTCATTATACCAATTGTGCATCCATGCCCTGACTTGGTCGAATTATGTGCAAATTTGTTCCATGCACCCTCATGCACCATTCAACGGGGTCCATTCATGGTGAAAATCACACTGCAGGCTATCAGGGATATGTTAGCCCTGTATCATGATAGTAAAACTACATTTCCCACTATTGCTAAAATGCAAAGAACTTGGGCAAACATCAGTACTTAGTCAATGTTCTTGAGATTTGAATTACAAATGGGTGATGATAAAATACAATGCCCACACTCCCTATAGCAAGAGCCCAATTCGCACAAGCTAGCCAAGATGCACTGTCTATGATGGTTTTCATCTTTAGCATGAAAGATGATATGGCAATTTATGTAGAACAAATGTCTATCCTCTTCAGGCTGAAGACCATTCATAAAACTTAGGAGTATAGGCTCAAATTTTTTGAACAAATTACTTTCTCAATGGTGGAACAACTGGCCCATTTAAAATCAAAAGGAGTGTTCAGGTACTCTTCTTATTTGTTTCACCTCATGTTGTTTCATAATTCTAACCTCTTTGCCCAACATATGTATCTTGATATGTATGACCCCAGTTTTGATCTCCAAAGAACCATTCCCGTGTCTACATGGACACATATTTTATCAAACACTAGTGATCCATATGAATTATGGGAATTATTTGTTACCCCTACTTTTTGCCACCTCAGCTCCAAACTAGTTATGAATAGATTATTCCCAAGTGCATCAAACCCTCTGGCCACTTGCCTAATTCCTTATGATTTCTACTTTAGATCCCACCATACAATTATAAAAGTCCATGGTTTTTGTGGGGAACCAATATTGCTACCTAACATGTTGACTCTTAGGTTATCATTCCTAGAGGTCACTAGGTAGGTATCCATAGTCGATAATGAATATGGATCTGGGAAGAAGAGGAAGATGTATGACCTCCCATGGATGACAACTAGCATGGTTTTGGAAACCAGAGACGCTGAAGTTGTGTTGCTTAGAAAGCTAGCCTTTCTGGGTTTCCTTCTAGTAGAAGACAAATGGGTTTATAACCCAAATGGTTTCATAACCTCTTAGATAAGGACTAACAGGGTTGCAACTAGAATTGCACATGAAGGCTGCCCCTTTTGGGAGAATAAAAGAAATCTTAGGGAAGACACTCCTAAATTTTATGTTGAGTTAATAAACTTGCCCTTTCCACAAAATAGACCCTGGGAAACATTCTATGTTAAATAAAGGGATTCTGATCCTAAAGTTAGAATGACTTTTGGCTTAAGAAGGACATTAAAGAATAAAGATTGGGATGCTGAGAAAATAGAGGCCTATTGGAAATATAGGCAAGAAATTTGTCAAACAACCCATTCTTTCAGAGATGTAGACACAGATGAGAGATGGGAAGAACTATGGGATGAGTGCCATCTCTCTCCTATATCTAGCCTAGAGATAAGTAATTTGCTGACAACAGGTGTAGAGCAGGAAGCTAGGGCCGAGTCAAGCCAAGAGTCACAAGCCTCAGAGCAAACTGTAGCTATAGTAACTATATCAGTTTGGCTCCAATCTCTCAACATCATAGAAATGTAGAAGAGTGTGGTGCCTTCACCACCACAAGCTTCCCCATCAGCCTCGATTATAGATATTCCCATTTCTACCCAAGCATCATTGAAAGGAGAAGAAATGCAGCCAAAAGAAGAGACACCCAAGAAACAAAAGAGAGTGTAATTTCATTTTGATTTAGAAGAGGAGATGGACACCCCACAATGCCAATTACAAAGTACTATAATTTCTCCTTAGGTAAGTATTATTCCTCCTTCTCCATCTCAGTCTATTTCTTCTCTTGTTGGCATGATGATTTCATCTAGCCAAATGACATCCCCTACCACTTCTACCATTCCTATTTCTCACTTTGCCCCATCTATGCCACCTCAAGATTTAACATTACTCATTTCTCCCCCTTTGTTCCCAAGAAACTTCCCCCTTAGATTGCCCATAGCCAACAATTGGCTATTCAATATGGTTTACCACAGGGACATCCTTTTGCAGGTGGGCACATTGCCTCTCCTTCTACCTTCCAGACCCAAGCGTATTCTAATAAAAAGGCAAGGGAAGCTTGAAGAGAGAAAAATAATATCAAGGGAAATAAATCCTTGGCTACACCCCATCTGTGGTCACAATTTGACCCCATTCAGTAGCAATTGATGGTGACTCATTTGTCACCAAATGTAATAAAGCCAACTAAGCAGATGTAGCTGGAGGACTACACGATGAATGCAATGGCCATTGACATGTCCCTCTTCAAGCCACAAGACAAAATTGAGCTACTAACCAAATCCACTTTTGTAGTTACTGAAGACTACTAGAAGACATTAAGGAGGCTATAGAAGATGGAGGCTGATTTAGCCAATGAGAAGGCAAACTATAATAGTTTGACCACAGAGATCAATAGAAAAGATAATGAGATAGAGAATCTAAATAAATATTTGCAAGATGATGTTTCGCTTTAGACTCATCGAGCACTCCAAGCCCAAAATGATTCTTTAAAAGTAGGGCTCACACAGGTAAGAATGCGATGATGACCCTTAGGCATGAAAAAGTAGCATTGTAAGAAAAGTGCGAGGAACACCTATTACAGGTTACCCAATTACAACAAAAGCTGCTAAGTGAATAAAATAATACTATGGCTATACAAGCCCAATTTCAAGCAGATCAATAGAGAGCAGCACAATTGACACTAGAGCTGGCCAATAGGCTAAAGAGTGTCAGAGTTTTAAGTCTGGTAAAGGAGGTCTATGAATCCATGTGGAAGAGAATCTCTTCAGATATTATTCAGCTCATGCCTTCTCTCACCTTTTTATGAAATGCATAGAAATTGTGTGAAAGGGTGGAGAAATTAGTTGCAAACACTCTGGCTATAGTTTCAGGGAGAGTTTTAGACTCTAAAATGCTGTTGCAGAAGCTTTACAATGTAATGGATGGAACATTGTCAACAATAAGGATCGATGATAGAATGGTCACTACTAAGCGAGTAAATGAGGTTCTTAATTGCAATTCCATAGCCATCACTTGTAAAGAGCTTCTAGATGTCATGAAGGAATGAATCAATGAAATGACATATCATATTAAAGATCTAGTGCAATTAGGTCTTCATTCTCTGTTTCCTGATGACAACATCATGCTGATGGTAGATGAAATTGAACTAAGGATCGATGATAGAATGGTCACTACTAAGCGAGTAAATGAGGTTCTTAATTGCAATTCCATAGCCATCACTTGTAAAGAGCTTCTAGATGTCATGAAGGAATGAATCAATGAAATGACATATCATATTAAAGATCTAGTGCAATTAGGTCTTCATTCTCTGTTTCCTGATGACAACATCATGCTGATGGTAGATGAAATTGAACATTTGTTATTGCCTAAATAGAATGATCAGATAGTTTTTTAGGATCTAAGGAATGACTCATCAGTCCCTGAAGTAGAAGCTGTCTTGATTCTTGTTTCCCAACATGAATTGAAATTGAAGGCTACGGTTCAAATTTTGCAAAATTTTTCACACAAGGATATTATTAACCTTGATTTAGCCTTCAATTAATTATAGAATAAGTAGGGGTTATCTAATGATGAGTGGTTTGCCTAAAAAATAGCATTGCTAAAGCTATAATTTTGAAATTTTAATCTAGCAGGAGCTATGGTTTATTTTTTTGAGTAGGCTCAAAAGTCCTTGGGGTCACCAATAACTGTAGAGTAAAAAATTACTCTATGTTTCATCCTATTTTTTCAGTTGCATGCTAAAAAATTTTAGTTCCTACATACTTTGGTCCAAGATGGTGAAGTTTTGGAATAGAGCGCAGGTGCTAATTTTCATTTTGATTTATTTTGTCTAAGTGTCGAAATCAAGTAGAAGCTGCCAAGTGTCATCATCTAAGGCACTTTTCTCAAGTAGAAGCTGCCAAGTGTCATTATTTGAGACACCTTTCATATTTTCTATGAGTTGGTCGGGACATGCCACGTATTTCATAATGACTCAATAGAATGCGCCAAGCGTCAACATCCACATTTCATATCGGCACCCACGTTTCATCTCTTTTCAGTGAAAGGTTTTAACAAGCTAAGTATTTAGATCACACAAAAAGCACCAAGTGGCAATCATATAAGGTCTTAATTTTGATTTTCTAAAAGTGACGGAAGATGCCACATACCCTAGTAGAAGAGAGCGAAAGCCACCACATGTCGAGATCCAAATTATCTTCATTTTTGCTTTACTGATATAGCAAAGACTGTGGTGGGTCTTAAGTGTTATTTTTGAAGCAAGCAAAAGCAGCCAGGTGTCACTGTCTATGTAAATATGAAATGAGACCCATTTATTTCTATGGTATAAATAAAGTAAAGTGGAGACCACCATGTTTCACCTTCCACATGTTTCTAAAAAGGTATCTAAAAGAAGCAGAGACTACCACGTAACCCCAGATAAGTAAAGTGGAGATTGCCATGTGTCCTTTAATGAAGCAACAAAGATTACCACCTGTCCCTATGCCCCTTTTAAAGTTACTCAGGTAAGAAATGTTGTGGGTCTTATTTTTGTTAAGTTGTAAGGTTTTGAGGAAGCAGATTGTGATAGGTGTCAAAGGTGGAACACTCATAAGCAAAGGAACAAAAGAAGTATAAATTATGTGGAAAGTGTTGCGTGTCTTCGATATGTGCTGCAAAACATGCCAAGTGTCATTTTCTGATGTATCCTAAAATAATTAGAAGGTTTTCAAGGAATTGACTAAGTGTCCTCTTTCGTTGAAGAGAAGGGAGTGTTCTACAATCTATTTCAGCCAATGAATTGCCAGAAGACAAAGCATTTCAAAATTCATAAAATATCTTCTATTAGACACTTCTAGTTCTATTAGATTTCAATTGGGCCATTAGATTGGGAATAAACAGACAATCTGGAGTGAATCCAAGGCTATAAATAAGGGTGCATAGATCACCAAAAAAGGAAGAGAGACTAGAGAGAATTTTCTAAGAGAATTATTGTTAAGAGTTTAGACTTTCTAGAGCTATGAATAGGAATATCATTTGCCTTTGTTCTATCTTCTTAAGTTGGAAGGTTTATGTAATTGTGCATGTTTTTGTACCTCTTATTTGACTGGAGAATTAATGAGAATATTGAATCCTGTGCCTTTGTTGATACTTTTTGTGTCATTGCAAAAGTAGTCTAGGCTATGTTGTCAAGAGTTTTAAACTTTCTAGAGCTGTGATTAGTAATGTCATTTGCCTTTGTTTCATTTTCTTGAGTTAGAAGGTTTAGATAACTGTGCATGTTTCTATGCCTCTTATGTGACTGGAGAATTCAAATAAGAAGAATGAACCCTGTGCCTTTGTTGACATTTTTTGTATCATTGCAAAAGTAGTCTATGCCGTGAGCCTTTGTTTCTATTATTTCCATCTTTTACATTGATCATGCACTTGTTTGCTCTTAAATGTAAATTAATCTTACATATAGTCTCACTGTGCTCAGGATTAAGGTCAAATTACATTCAGGTGCATCACCATAGTTAGATTTTCTTTCTTGCAATTATGTTTCTGTTAAAATTCCTATCCCTTTTCCTAGTATACACTTGATATAAAAAAGAGACCAACTTCTTAAAAATTTGGAGGTTGTTTCAAGTCACAAGTCCCACATCTTGAAACTTCCCATTGTTGGTGTTAGAACAAGTGCAATTTTAAATCATCAACAGTACTTACCAAAGCTTGTGGAATAAATGGGGATGATTAAATACAAATAAATAATCAAGGGATCATGGTAGGTAAATGAAAGCCTAGATCACCTAAATTGGAGGATGGAAAATAAATAAAACCCTATATATACAATAATTTTAATCTTATAGGTAATATAATCAAGGAGTTATACATTCAACCCATATTACTTATAAAATATCTATCAATTAAATAAAATAACAAGAGTTAGTAATACTTACCTTGGGTGAACCTGTCGAGTCTAAATATCTCCCTTGGTCAATGGTGCTTTTTAGGAGGAAGTTATGGATTTGTAAATATCACACTATAGAAATTAGATCTAGGATAAATGAATCCTAATTTACATCCAAGGCTTCCCACAAAATAATTAGTCTTTTATCCAAGGCAAACCCTAAGCAATGTCTCTAGATGCAAATTTAGTATAATTATTAACTGTAATGATGTGAAAATGAATGTTCTTCTCTATTAGATCAAACTGGGAATTTTATTTATAGTAATGAATAAGCCTTAAAATTTATGGAATTTTAACTGACAAGATCAACCGAAGTGACCTATTTTATTAGAAAAAGTTAATGTTAGTCCTCAAACTAAGTCAGTTAGTTTGACTTAGTTCTGCAACATGCACTTAGTATTTTATAATAGGATCAATTTGATTGAATTAGTAGGAAAGGATGGTGTTTGCTTAGTTATGGTATCTTTGAAAGGATAAATGCTCAGGGAAATGCATAAATAGGGTTTAGATTGCTTAGGGAGTTGGGTAAGTAGGATTTATAATGGGTTTTGGTAATGATAGAGTTGAATAATAATGTTGTCAAGAATGAATGGTATTTCCACCCATTTATTGGTGTATGATTTAAGTTGTGCATTCAGATATATTACAACTTGACATGTTATTTAAAGAGAGAAAGAATTAGTTATTGATAAAATTAAAAAATATTGTGTGTATACAAAGAGTATTTACCCATTGAGTTACCATTTATTAGGACCAACACACTCTAGTTAAAAAAAATAGGGACCCATTTATCCTAAAAGAATTATATATTTGGTCCCCATAAATACATGAAATGACATTAGTCCTCAAACCTACCAAAGCCTATATTCTATTATTCTATTTCATGAATTTTACAATTAAATTGAGGTAATAATTATTGCAAGGTCAAATTTTATTATTTCAATTTATTTGATTGATTGGGTAAATCAATTTTATTATCTAAGTTATCATATATACTTTACATGTCATTATTACTTTACAACTTAGCTATGAATTAACATGTGTCACTTTCTCATCAAAATCTCACAAACTACCAATGCTTATTCAAACTATCAACTTTAAAATAATTTATACTAGTTGATGACATAAGAACATGTCAAATGTCATTATCACGATTTATAATAAGTATTCAATGAAAAAACTAATTCATGAAAATAAGTGATAGACTAACTAAATGATATTGTGCCACATTTTTTCATCTTACCTCATCGTAACTCTTATCTCAGAGTCATAAGTCATTAAAACTAATGACCAACTAACTAAGTGAAATCACTCCATGTGTCATCATCTCACTTTATCCTATAATTCAACCCAAAGGCCAAAATTAAAAATACAAGAAACTAAATGACTAAGTGAGATCACTCCACATGTCATCATCTCACTATACAAAAACCTACTGCTAAATTGACAAAATACAAAGATGTAGACTAAATGATGAAATGATAAAATACCACATGTAACCCAATACACAATTAGTGACCATGTATCACTTGTTGATTTATCCATGTGTCCATTATAACATAGTCAACTATAACATGTGTTAGTAGAGGTTCTTATAAAACTCTAAAACATTCTAATTATAGGGATAACTTACAAGTCAATAACAAAAACATGATATTTGTTGGTAAAATAGACTAAATGATATTAATTACAAATTTGAGCTCATTATGTAGACAACATACAAGGTTAATGAATATAGAGAAGTCATCATAAACTAAATGAATAATAGATCAAGACATTCACAATACTCACTATGCACAGACCATAAATAAAATACATAAAGGAAAACCATTCAAAACATTGTATTAATCTCTATCACATATCAAAATCATAATCTATTACAAATGAGCACTATAAATAGAGTATTATAAAGTGTTGACTCTTCATATTCTAACCTTTCAATATACCAAAGAAAAGACTATTCACATTATTAAATTTATTACTTATAATTATAAGGTTTAATACATTCAAAGGATTATACAAAAGACAAAATCATAATATTTGCACATGTATCCATCCAATATACTTTGTAGTTTTAAAAATACCTATTGTTTATCCAACACTTTCATAGACTTAAATAATTGTCTCATCTTGAGACAAAGTCACAACAATGAAATCTAATATGAAACTGAGGAGATGATCCATAAACAAGAGTCATATTTATCACTCTAGGTACCATTTACTAATTTTCACCCTTTGTGACTTAACTATCTTTTTGAGTTTTAAACTCAGCAGCGTACTAGCCTAATTCCCTCTTAAGTTTTCAATCGACTAGCATAACCATGTGGTTGCCCTTTATGGGTTTTAAACTAACCTATCCATGTTCATAATACTTAAGTATATCTTACAAAATTATGCAAAAATATATGAAATTACAAAATTTAGGTGCATATTACCTACTAGGTAGGTGGTGGTAAACTAGGAAATGGTTGTGCAGTTGTTTTCTATTATGCTTGCTCTAGTTGGTTTTACTGATGATTCACTTGGTTATGGAGTGTCTAATGATGGAATTTGTTACTACTATCTACTTTAGGATTTATATTAATATTTTTATATATTATGTTAGTTGAAGTCACTATAGTATAATGAATTAGGTCTCATCCATAAGCTGAGAAATGAAATGATCAATCTGTGAAAGATATTTCTTAATCATCTTCCAATCCGTTAGCACTTATTACACCATAGTAAGCATTATATGTATCAAGATTTGTATTACCATCAAATTTTACACATATTCATCTTATGTGTGGTAAAAAGTGATTTAGCATTGGATACCTTGAGTTGAATATCCAAAATCAACTCATCTAATCAATATATATGCTTTTGAGCTTGTACATCAATAAATGTATTACATAGAGTATCATTGTGAAAATATTGAAGTTTTTTCATGGTGGCATCCCTCAAATGTGCACCAATTAATTGAGGTAGTTTCTCATCACATCCAAAGTAGTCATCTGATCATCCATTATAGATTTGTCTTTATCCATTTTTGTGAACTCTAGTTGAATAGTGGCCAATGATTTATTAAGGTGTTGCTTCCAATTCAACAGCCCTTATGTGATTATTTTTCTTACTATGTAGTAGTGTCAAAAACTTACTCATATTCCTCAAGTAGTTCACAAGTTGCCTCCATCTCTAACTTTATATTTTTCCCTTATGATTGTAGTGATTATAATTATTGTACAACCAACCAGTACTTAGTGAGTTGCTTCAGTAAAACTATGAGTTTTTTCCTTGGACATCACCTATTCACCTAAGAATTATGTGACCAATTTTGGACAACTATTTTTGATTAGCTAGGTCATATTAGCAAGCTATTGATTCAAGTATGCATTGTTACCTTTTAACTAGAAAACTTCTTGTTCTAAGGATGGATCTTTTTTTGAAATAGATTATTGAAATGTAGTTGTTCCTTCAATATATTTGGTTAATGATAGATGGGAAACATCCAAAGTTGTTTCAAGAATATTCGTATTAAGTGCCATAGATGTGGTTGGAAGAATTGCAAAAGTTATCATGAATTGATCCAAAGGAAGTGATAAAGTGGTGCACTAGGTGGATGATGTGGGAACATCCCACAACCATTGATTAGTGATTTGAGGTTTTGGTTGTGAATACTTCTCCTATGCACATATTTATGTTGATAACTTGTGCTATGTTTTGTGTTCTACTAATTATTTATATTTGTATTCTTTTTATTTTATCTCTTGGGCCTCAACTTGGGATTTGGATTACTCCTTGACCTTAGATTTAGCTACGGATTTAGGTTTTGCCTTAGCCTTAGCATTAAATTCTACTTTAGCTTTAGATTTTGCTTCCACCTTAGCATTAGCCTTAGCTTCAACTTTATTTTTAGCTTTGTCTTTGGATTCTTATGTTTCAACTACATGTTTGGTTTGTTATTCCTTTTTGTATTTCTCCTCTTTGGCATTTTCTAACACTTCTTGTTATTCCTTCATTTGTTACATAGCTTAAAATTCTTGATATTTTATCTATTATTCCTTTTTTTTTGCCTCCACTTATCTATATAAATTATTATGAGACTCTACTTCCTCATCTTACTTTATTCTACTTCATTGGCTTGATTCTTTACAACATCTACTTGTTCAACTTACTTTTAGCATTCCTCCTCTACAAATTTTTGTTTTCATTATGTGAGGATACTTCTACACATATTTATGAACTACATAAAATAAATGAACAATGAAATGAAATTTGAAAAATAACCAAAAATACCCTGTAGTTCGTAGTCCACTTTGAGGGGGTAACCTCCTTTAAGTAAGCTCAATATAATAATATTCATGGATGCCTTCATTAGGACTAAAAACTTAAATACTAAATATACTATAATAACTACTACTTCCCATGTATGTGGGATAATTAAAATACTTTCAAAGGATGACATACAAAACATATGTCTCCATAATGATTAATACACTAATAATACAAAGTGAAGGGTAGGACACAAGCTCCTAACATCCTCTCCCCCTTAGAAAAATCTTTGTCAAAGTTTTAGATGTGGGAATCATTGATGAATTTGGATAGTGGTTCACATGTTGTAACTTCTAGTTGCATGCCATGCCACTAAATTAAGACTACCATGATTAAGTAGGAGTGAAGTTGGTAGGCAACCCTATATAGGATTGCTTCTAGTTTGAGAAGGATGGAGAATTCATTATCAAGTTAAGGTGTGGTAGGAGTTATTTTACCACCATTATGTGAAGGGAAGCCACTTTTCCCAATATTGCTATTATTTTGAAGTAAAACAATGAAGGAATATTTTCAAGCATTTGTTGACAATTTTTATCTAGCTATTTATTTGGGGGTGATACCTAAAGATCATATTCAAATGTGTGCATGTGCATTATAATAAATCCATCCAATAAATTTTAGTGAAAGTTACATCATGATTATAGATGATTGAATAAGGGATGCCATGAAGATGGCAGATCATATCCAACAAAACTTGTGTGATCGTGGAGGTTGTTTAAGGATGGTTGAGGGCACAAAAATGACTATATTTAGAGAGGTTGTCTACCACAACTAGGATCACTATTTTTCCTCCAAATTTAAGGATCCAATCAACTTAATTCATTAAAAAATTCTATCTAGATCCTATTAGGAATGGGTAAGGGCTCGAGTAAACTAAGAATCACTGTTATTTCACCTTTGTTGCATTGGTAGGTATCGCATTCAACCACCATATATTTAATGTCCCCTTTCATCCCCTTAAAAAATAAGTTTTTACATGCCCTCTCATATTTTTTAATAAATCTTGAGTTAGCTATTGATGGAGAAGCATGGATTTCATAAAATACAACTTGATGAAGGTCTATGCTATGGGGAAGCACCAAACAACCCTTGTATCATAGAGAAGCACCATCCCATGAATAATGTGGTACTGCAAAGGGTTTAGTGGCAAATTTTTGAATGAGGTGGTATAATGAGGAATAATTTACATGCCCTTGGTGTACATATTATAACTAGTTTAGAATGGACATGGAGATGTCAGAAAGGGAAGTTGTTTCCTCGAATGTGCATGAGAGAGAATTTACCACAACATTATCTTTACCCTTATTATAAGTGATCTCATAATCATAGCCCATGAGTTTCTTCACCCATTTTTACAAGAAATATTTCAAACTTTGGTGATCGGGGTTGATGCAAAAATGATTCCCAAGTAAGTATGGTTGTCATTTTTATACTACATGTAGAATTGCCATCATTTCCTTCATATGTAGACAAAGCCAAATTTTATCTAGAAAGGAATTTACTAGTGAAAATAATGGGATAACCCTCCTAGAGAATAAAAAAACCCAAGATATTACCACAAGCATCAATTTTTATGGTGAAAGTTTTGGTGAAGTATGGCATAGCCAAAATTGGTGTGCTAAACATACCTTGTTTAAGTGTCAAGAGTGCCCAGTCAGTTATGACATCCCATGTGAATGCATCCTTATTTAATAAGGAAGTCAAGGGATATGTGACATTTTCATAATCATTGAAAAAATTTTGGTAGTACCCTATATTTTCTAATAATCCATATAGGCTATTGAGAGTTGTTGGCTAAGGTCAATGTTGCATGACACTAATTTATTTATGAACCCCATCGACTGAAACAATGTGCCATAGATATTCAGTTGCCTCTTAACCAAAGGAACACTTGGACTACTTGGAACATAATTGATTATCTAATATAATTTGTAGTTACTTATTAATATTTTTCATATTCTTGACCCATGTACGACTATAGATCAAAATATCATAAAAAAACCAAAGCAAATTGATGAAGGAAATGATGAAAGATAATATTCATTATTACCTGAAATGTTGAAAGGGAATTTGTAAGTCCAAATTGTATGACCAAAAATTCATAGTGACTATCATGAGCATATAAAGCTATATATTTAATTTCATTATCATGCACATGGATCTACTAATATCTTGAATGAAGATCTAATTTAGAGAATTTTTTTAGCCCTTGAAGCTCATCAAAAATGTCATCGATGATCAAAATTTGGAATTTATCTTTGATATTAAGGTGGTTAAGGGAAAAAAAAGTCAATGTAAAGGTGCCATAACCCATCCTTTTTGTGGATAAAAGGTAATGAAAAGGAGTATGGGTTGGTTCTAGGGTGAATAAATCTAGACTTGAGGAGTTCCTATACTAGCTGCTCAATCTCAATTTTTATAGATGGGAATAATGGTATGGATGGATGTTGGGTGGGATGATTCCTGAAAGGAGTGTAATAAAATTATCTTTAGGGAATGAAGGAGGAAAAACTATTATCTCTATAAAAATGGTTGCATTCTTATCTAATATGGATTGTAAATCATCAGGGTAGTTAGTAGTAGTGGGAAGTTTGAGTTGGATGTAGTGTAACTAAGCAATGAACCCATGTAAGTCTTTCTTCAAAAGCTTTTCCATGCAATGGGAACTAATTATGTGATAACATATAAGTAATAATAATTTTAAGGTGTACTTATGGACACTATCTATTAACTACATCAAAATCTCAAAAAAGTCCCATAGAATAGGTTTGAATATGTGGAGACACTGTGCCCCTAAGACTACATCACATCCTCCTAAGGGTAGGGAAAACATATTTTAGAAAAGAGTGTAATAGCCTATCATGATACACACATTCAAACACATTCCTTTACACAAATTTTTTATCCCATTAGCAATCATGACTTCAAATATAGAAAAAGGGTGTATAAATTAGTTTATGTACTTAGCAATGTGGGGATTGATGAAATTGTAAGTGATGATAGAGTCAATGAGGATTGTGAGAGGGATATTTTTAAATAACCCCTTAACCTTCATGTTTTTTAGGGTGGTAACACCTATTAGTGTATATAGAGAGATCTTGGGTTGAGTCTTCTAAGCCATTGAGTCTTCTTAGGGGATTTGTTTTGCTTGAACATCCTAGAATTCTCAGATATTGAGCTCACTATTCTGATCTGGTGGTGATTCCAAATCTAACAAGTAGAGATTTTGTATGCCATACTTGACTTTTAACCCATTTTAAATTATAATTATAACATAATCCTTTCTTATTATGAGCTCACATCTCTACCTCAGTAAGGTGCTTGATCGGTGTGGTTGTGGTTGGATGTTGGCTTGTTGTGTTCTTTATGGGTGGGAAAGTGGAAGGTCAACACTGTGATGAGAGTTTATATTCTACTAAATTAGATAGAACCAAGGCATCCATTATGTTATTGGGCCAAGAAAATTTCACCTCAAAGTGGATTAGCTCTTTGAGGCCACTATTAAAGTAACTCTTTAAGAAGTCATTTGATAACCCTTACATGTGATTATTTAATTTATCCAATTCAATCTAATAATCATGAATGGTGATTGTCTGAAAGAGTTTGGTGAGAGGTCTTGTACAGTTCTAGAATAATAAGGGACCAAAAATAACTAGAAGTAAGGATGAAAATGTTTTATAATTGATTTTATCATTCGAATTGAGATACCATTAGAGTGCTTCTTGTTCCAAGTGGAAGGAAAAAATTGGGACTTTGTTGACAGAGCAAGTATTGTGAATGCTGAGGAATCACTCAGCTTGATAGATCCATAATATAATATATGTACCATTTAACCATATAAAGTATATCTTAGGCCCACATGATGTGTGGGAATAAGAGAAACTATTATCTGAATAAGATTCATTCTATAATTTATTAAGCAAAAGGCTATTTTGATGATTTAGTATATGCATCATATTGGTTAGCTTAGTGACATATGATTTCAATTATTGTAATTTATTCTTCCATGATCTTTGTACCTGTATGGGTGGCTACTATAACTAGTATTTTTTAATAAAGGGATAGAAAAATACATTCTAAGACACTGTCAATACGGAATTATTTTAATTTGGGCTCAATAGGAAGGGGTAAATGTACTTTTACTAATATTTTGGCACCTCTTCATTAGGATTAATGAAGGCAAGGGCAATTTCAAAATTGTAATAGAAAAATAGAAAATTTATCAAAGAGGGAGAGAGGAGTATAAAATGGAAAGGAAAACTATGGAAAAGTTTTGAAGCAAGAGGAAAAAACTAAAGAAGTTATGGTAAAACATAAAAAATCAAAAATTTAGATTTTCTAATAGAAGTGGAATTTGGATATGGACCCTCAAGGAAAAAGTGTGTAGAATTGAATTTTAGGTGTTCCAAGAGATATTGAGAGTCAAAATAACTATAGAGGGATATATATGGTCAAAAAATGGAAAATGTTTTACTTGCTACTTAGTTTCTTTTACCAAAAGCCTATCTACAAGTGCATGGTTGCCAACTATTCTCAACTGTGATCACTATATTGTTGGTCTTCTGAAACTATTATACTGGATATGGGACATAATTTTGTTCAACTACCTAAGGGTTTTAAGGAGTCTCTCTAGACACCAATGTTGTCTAAATGAGTACCACTCTCTAGAAAATTTTTGGCCATGGATTTACCCCTAAATGATAGCTCTTATTTTACCTCATGGGTGCAAACTAGTTAATCAGGATGGGGCCCTTACAATTTTTATTGGTAGGTCCTGTCAATGGGCTAGCTACTTTAGGGTTCCTATGCTACTCCTCAAAATTAGTTCTAGAGATTATTCCCAAGTACTTCCAATATTTATGTGGAGGGGTATTTACCCTTACTTGAACTTATAATGAATATGTAGAAAATAGAGGCAAGAAAAATATTTCCATACATGGCATAGCTATTATAAATCCACTGATGAAATTATTTTCTATAAAATCTACCCATAGGATGAAAAAGTGATTAGAAACTAGATATGAGGATCATTATACACATATTTATGAATTAAAAAAAATAAATTAAAAATGAAATAAACTTTGGAAAATAACCCAAAATAACATTTAGATTGTAGGCCACTTTGGAGGGGTAACCTCCTTTAAGAAATCTCAATACAATAATATTTTTGGATGCCTTCATTGGGCCTTGACACTTATTAAATACTAAATCTATTATAACAACTACTATTTCTCATATATGTGGGAAATTTAAATATGCTCAAGGGATGACTTACAAAGCATATATGTCCATAGTGAATAATACACTAATAATACGAAGAGAAGGGTAGGACATGGGTTCATTGTTATTCCTAAACAAAATCTTATTACCTATAATTTTTATCTTGCACGACTAATTATTACTTTGATTCTTTCTCTTCTTTTCCTCCTTTTTTTTTAATTTCCTTTTAACCTTATTTTGCTCCTTCTTTGGGTTCACTAGTTCTTGTGCTGTTTATATTTTTGGCTCTAGTTATGGTAGATTTGTTTCTTTAGGATCCTACATGAACCATCGTGTGTCAAGCTCGATAAATTTTTGGGTGTATTTTAAAGAGTTTGATTCCATAACTATAATTTTGTATGTAAATGTATTTTCATAAAATGTGAGATGAGGAGTGAGGGTCTTCTTGAGATTCTTTGTAGCTTGGGTATGAGGTTATTGTACTATTTTTTATTTTTGTGAACCACTCACCTCTATTGATTCTCTAAATGATGTCATCATATATTTTATTATGGGAGGAAACATTTCCAAAGTACGAGTCCTTATTTTGTGCATCAAAGCTGGAGGTGGACTTTATTATGTAAGCTGCACTTCTTGGTGTATAGTAATAGATCCTGTAACTAGATCTCTATGGTATATTTCATCCACCAATTATTTTTCAAGCTGATTCCTAACTTATAGTGTCAATAATAATGGAGGGGAGAGGTTGAGTGATATCAACCTAAAGGTTTTTCCTTATCTTATTTTATACTTGATAGGTGCATACTACCTTCCAAAAAAGGATTTTTTTCTCTTTTTCCTACTCATATACCTCATTTATAATGTCTTATAGCATGGTATACATGATTTTTTCCTCCTTGAATCCCATCTATGACAAGTCACACTCACTATCTTTGGAACATTTAGATTATCCAACATATGATTTGTGTGGTGCATCCTATTTTTGGGTAGTGGTGGTGAAGCTCACCATTCAAGAGTCTTCCTATTACATTTATCTTACTATGATGGCATTGCTGATGTTTATGGTGGGACTCATGGTTATGTTTACTATTATCCTTGTGCTTGTTCTAGCACTAGTTATTGTCCTTATGAAGGAATAAAATGTAGATGTGGCACTGTCTTCATAGCTAAATATTTCTACCTTAAAACTTCTACTTGTGTATCTAACATCATGATGAATAATGACATTGATATCATATTTTGATTTGGTAACTCATGCACCTTGATTTGGATGCCATCGTGTAGTTTTTTAACTAATGCATGTTGCCCTAGATACTACATGACATCTTGGGGTATTATGGGATGTGATTTGATCAATGGTAGATCCTCAACCCACCATGTGTTGAGCCACCCTTATTTTTCATAATATTACCCTATTTTGGTCCATGAAATATTTTAGAATGTGGTAGTAGGCCAAAAATCTACAACTTAATTTACTAGACCTTCTAGCAATTTCCATTATGTGAAAAAAAGAATTAACACCAAGAACCAATATTGAAATGTCTAGGAGGTACTTGTGATTATATTTTCAATTTTGGTAGTTAATTTTGAGGATAAAAACTTAGGCCAATTGAATTTTTTATGCAAGTGTGTCATGTGATATGCAATATCTATCACCCCTTTTATTGCTTGTTTGGCCTACATTATAGTTTTCCAAAACCTCTTTGTAATGCATTCAACCATAATGAACATCAAAGAATCATCTATTGAATCAATTAGTATTCCTACACCTACCCTTTTGTGTAATTATCCTTGGTATCTAAATGAATTAGTGGAGCAGTGGACTTATAGGGGAAGAGGGATTTACCACGAGCTAGGAGGCTTGTTGCTTATTCCATAGTCTAAGCATTGATAAAAATTATGATATTTTGGGATAAATTAATAACCCATTCATTATATATACTTATAAGATTAATCATTACCTCATCAAGTTGTTCAAATGTGGGTATCTTGATTAGTCTTTCTGTAATTGAGCCTTGCAATGGATTTGGGAGCATGTTGGCTTCTTCTTATGCAGCTTATTGTGGCCCAAGACAAAATAGAGTGGATTATGCTTGATCAATTAAGTCAAATAGGTTAAGGTCATTATATTTGGTTTAACATAGACCTAATACAATTCTCATTTCCTTTTTTTATGCATCTATAAGTGGAATCAATAATGGATATCTCTCCCTAGTTGTTTTTATGGCCAAAGTTGAATATTTAATTTACTTGTTTTAGATTTGGTATGTAATTTATGTGTAAAAAGATGTTTTGAAAGTAGATCATAAAATTAAATTAGTGGAAAAATTATGTAATGTATATGTGTTGTCTATGCTTTTATTTATATAGATTTTGGTACCTTAATCCATGTGGCTAACTCTTTTAGATGCATTGATCTAGTTGCACATGAGTTCTCTCCCAAAATTAATATCACTTGATGTTGTTTGATATAACAATGATCCTTTTGTGTCTAGAAACCTTTATTTATCCATTAGTGGTTATTTGATGTGATGTGATATCCTTTCATATATCCCCTCTCTTTTATGATGCCACTTGTTAGTTGACCATGAAATCTACTTTGAAAAGGATGCATTATATAAAAATACCTTGTCATTAATGGTCTTGAATTACTAATATCCATCCTTTCATTGTACCTATCTTGTTAGTGCTACATTCTTAGACTTATTTCATGACCATCTTGTAATTAGTTTTAGTTGTCTTTTTTATAGGTTATCTCTAGAATTTGATCACACATTGAAATTGAAAATGATTCTTATTCATTGTGATGTGTTTATATCTAAAGATCACACTGTAAAAACACTCTAACCCTATGAAAACAAACCAAAACATAAAATTACATTAAATAAACCCTAATCTACATGGTGACACTCGACACCCTCTCTTTTTAGTAGTAAAAATGATAGAGACTAATGCCAATAAGGATTAATATTATGACCATTAACACATCCTAATAGTATGAGTCCCTAAACATATTTTAACATAATGGTACCATGTTGTGAAACTTCATGAATAATGTAGGGTCCCTTATATCTAATACATAGTTTTCTTGAGAATGCCTTATCATCTATCATATAATATTACTACTCATTCTGGATGAAATTACTTAGATTGTAAATTGTGATCATGCCATGCCTCTAGCTTAAATTGTGGATTTATTGTGTCCATTGTTCCTTTTTTCAACTTTATTCTATTCTAACCAAGTCTAGTAATATTTTCTCTAGATAATTTTGGTCTCCTAGCCTCATGACCATTGCAATGTGTAGACTTGGAACAATGTATCCATAGGCGTAACTACCTCCAAACCATAAAAAATCTAAAAGTGAGTGAAACCTATGGCATGATTATAATTTTTTCTATATGCCCAAATAATTATAGTAATGCAATCCTTATAATCATCCCTTAGCAATTTACATATCTTGATTAACATTTTTCCCAATATTTTTTTTGATGTTTCAGCTTGTCCATTTTATTGAGGGTGATAAGTCATGCTTTTATGATGTGAGATCATAAGATCCTCAGTGAGATTATTGATAGTGTTAATGAGAAATTCCATTCCTTTATCACCAACTAAATTGATTGGGAATATAAATCTTGTAATAATATTTTCATACAATAATTTAGTAGCATCCTTCATATCGTAACTTGGGGTTGCAATGGATTTCACCCATTTAGTGAAATAATCTATCATAGTAATAATATATTGTGCATGAATTCATTTTCTTGGGGGAGTTATATATCCAAAAAAATTAATTCCTCATTATTTCAATGGTTGTTCTATAAGCATTGGTACCAAATGCATCTCAATGCATTGATTTGGCTTTCCCATTTGTTGATACACATCATAATGTTTGTATACCCTATACACATCTTGAAATGAATTTGACCACCAAAGATAGCTTTGTAAAAAAATTCTAACAATGGCTTAGCCTGAAAAGTGACCCTTTATAATTCCCTAGTGTGCTTAAAGAAGCCAAGGTCGTTCATGCTTTTATGATGCACATCACATCATATTTCCTAATCTTATAAATAAATACATTGATGAGAATATATGGAATAGCTCAAGTGACCAATTGATTTTTATTAGTTTATATATAATGTGTGGGGAAAGTACCTTGTTACAAAAAGTTTACAATATCATTTATATTATCTAGGATTACAACATCCTTGAATAAATACTCATCTGGGAACTCATCTTCTATTTCTTTTGGTCTTCACCATTTTGTATCCTGATTAGATGACTTGGTCTGACATTTTTTCATCTTAGATTTACACTGATTTGAAATTAAAACTCTTGAAACAACATGAGCCACTTATAGATCTATCCTCCCAACATTGGCTATTAACCAAATATAATAATTCCTGGTGGTCAATAAAAATATCAAATGGTTTGGATAATTGATAGTGTCAAAATTTTTCATTGATGCAAATATCATGGCTAGATATTATCTTTATGTAGTGGTATAGTTATTTTTAGCTGCTGATAGTTTCCTACTAGAAAAATGTATGGTGTGATCTGACCTACCATATCCTTGTTTCACTAAGATATCTCCTACTACAATAGTAAAACCATCCACATGTATGTGGAATGACTTCTTCTAGTAATGAAAAAATAAAATAGGTGTTTCTACCACCTTTGTTTGAGTTTGATAAATGTTTCTTGTCATTCTAATCTCTATTCAAACCTTTTATCTTTGTAAAGTAGTTTTTCTATTGACACAGATATGGCTGCATATCCTTTTATAAATTTTATATAGTATATTGTATGACTGAGAAAGGTACACACTTTTATAGAGTTGGATGGGGGGTGGAATCCCAATAATACGATAATATTAGCTTGGTCCACTAAAGTTACATCACTACATACAACATGTACCAAAATAATACTAAAAGGTGTGAAAAACAAACACTTCTTTGAATTTAAAGCAATGCACAAAGATCAACACCATTTTAATGTTAGTCAAAGTTTTGATAGATACTCTTTAAATAGAGAAAAGATAGCCCAGTCATCCAAATATACATCTAGGAAATCATGAATGAAGTCTTTAAATGCATTTAATACAACTCTATAGAAAATTGCTTGAAAATTATTCAAACCAAAAGGCATTACCTTGTATGCCAATGATCCCATTTCAATTTCAAAAGTAGTTTTAGCTTGTTCCTCTTCTACAATAGAAATTTGATGGTGGTCTATAAATTTGTATGTAAATGAGTACATTTCATGACCTATGACTACTCAAGGAATTCATATATGAGTAATATTAGGAAAGGATCATTGATTTAGGCATCATTGAGTGCATGGCATTTTTCACAAACTAAAAAATATCTATATTTGTTTGGTTGTATCACTATGAGACTCACAAAGTTAGGTTTTTCCATTAGATAAATGATTCTTGCTTCTTGCATATGATCTAATTTAACCTTTAATTTTATTTTCATGTTGGGATTTAGCCTATACAAGTGATTCTTAATGGTTCAAGTGCACACACTCTTTCAAATCTATGTGTACTTCCCCCAATGATGGATCTACAACTTTTATTTTAGATAATTTATCATAAAAGCATATTGATACTCTCATAACAACTGTAATGCCTTTGATATTTTCTTTTGTCCCTAGTAATCTCCAATAGTCACAATATTATGAAATAATTATGTTAAAATATTTTCTTTGATCTTTTTCAGGGGTTATTGATATAAATTTTTTGATTCATTTTGTAAATCATCTCACAGAGTGCACTCTTCTTTCCTTTTTGGAATGTTTATATTGTGCAGTCTATCTTCTTCCACTTGTTTTATGCTTTGGGATAGTGTTGGTTTAGGTTCCCTCTCTAGTTCAAAGAAACCTTCTAGATTGAAATCTCCATCAATATTTATAGATTCCATTATCTCATTTATTACTCTATTACAAGGATTAATAAAATCTTGTTCATGTTGACATGCCTCTTTTTTGTGAATTACAAAATTTAAATCATGAGTTGTTTCCTGCTATGATGATGACTCTATTTTAGATCTCAAATATTCTACTCATCCATGACATACAAAGATTTTAAGTTTATAAAATGTATTATGCACTAGAAGTTTATCATATTCAAACACAAAATTTTGATTGAAAACTTGTTACACTTGTTCCCAATGTTTGGTCTCTCTCCTATGATCTTGATGCATGTATTAGGCTATTGGATATAATGCTAGTGTGTGGTTAAAAATGTGCACCTAATAACATAGATGCACTCCATGTATGGACCATATATCTACACATTGATGAATGTGTAACTTTGTACATTGGCATTCTTGAAAGAATAAACATTTTGATTTCACCATAGGTTTTAGCTTAAACTATGCATGAAAAAATTCACATGCCTCTTCCCAATGTATTTTTAGATCTCTATGTACAACCCACTAAGTCAAAGTAGTTCTTTTCACTACATATCTCAATGCACTAACTCCTTGATCCAACTTTAGCATATGTGATATAACCCACATATGAATGGTTTAAGGTCCTATATCATAAATTATTGAGGTAACTAAATTTTAGTGGCAAACATCATGTGTAGAGGTTATAACTCATGATCTCCTCTTACCTGGTTCAACATGTGAGTGTTTGAATCACCACCTATGGAAGATGTTATTTCCAAAGGTAAAACACCCTCTAGTGTAGGTTCAATATAATACATCATTGTTAAACCTATATTATATATGACATCCACTTTTGACCTAGTAGTAGATCACATCAACAAAGAGGTACAACTTTCAAATTGAAACTATGGTGATGGTGATTTTTTTATTACTAGCTTACAAGATGGTTGCTTTATGATATGGGATTTCTCCATGTACAGGTTCAAAAATGGATACTTGACATCTCTTAATGCATTACTATATGTATTTATGCTAATTATAAACCAAATATTATCACCATATGCATATGGTGAATCTAGTTCCTTCAAAATTATGTACGACTTCCATTCTACTTTATTCTAAGGAATGACAACTATCTTATCTCCCTAATGAGCCTCTAGTTGGTTGTGTACTATGTTAATAATAATTTTACTATTGTAATCTTCTTTATTACCAATTGATTTAGGCTAATGAGTCTTGATAACCTTCATATCAATGAATCTAAAATCACCATAGAGACTTAGATTGGACACTTTAATATCCACATCCTCAAGATGACCAATAAGTTCTACTCCCCTGTAATCTATGAGGTTGAAGGTGATAAGACTATAGCTTACATTCATCCTACCAATATATTCCCATGTTGATCTAAATATCATATTCATATTACTCTTAAAATTAAATACTATGTTAGGAATTCATAATTAGTAAGCTCAATATCCATGTGGGAGTTAACATCCCAAAGCTTTTTAGTTTTTACATACCATACAAATTTATATGTATGTTGTTGCCCTCATTACACACAATCTAATAGATTATGAAGGAGATTAGTAATATTATACAATATATATGCATTATCGAGTGTACTCATTAACTTTAGTAAGTCTTTAAAAATAGTTTCAACTCTTTCTTGCTTTATTATTCAGATAACATGTCCATACATCTACGCATCAATAGCTATTTTATCTCTTTAAAAACATTATAATATTATATATTTTGTATAAATTGAGCTTATTGATACATCAAAGTATCCTCCCTTATAGGATTAAGATATTGATCATGCTAATCTTTTCTAATTTGCTGATCTATTGGTATCTCTAAAGGTGGCAATCCTTGGTATACATGTTATTATCTAGTAACTGCTTGAATGAATTCATTAACCTTATGTTATGCATTGATTAATTTTACATTACACATCAACTTCTCCTTCCTTTACTTTTTGAGTCTTAGATAATCTTTCATTTGACATAGTTTTTAAATCATGTAGTACACATAGTAGGTATGTATCCATTGATTGGTAGGGAAATTCTTTGCATAATGATTATAGTCTCTACATAAATAACATTGCATAGGTGGTCAAGCTTACTGATTGTCATTTTTACACCCTCCTTAATACCCTCCTCAACATCCTCCACTATAACCTCCTTGATAGCCTCCTTTATTTTGTCGGTATCACCATATTTGATATTTTTATCCAATGTATCCTCCTTAATGTTTTTTTTAGGCATTATACCCTCCATATTGGTGCTAAGGTGAACTTAGAGCCCAATTAGATTACTATGGACTCACATTATTCTAGGAAGATTGATATTGGTGTTGTGGTGAAGATGGCATCTAACCAACCAGACCATGGGGTTGGTATTACAATGACAAAGGTATTTGCTGAGGACTACTCTATGTTGCACTTACCATATACACCATCTAGGACTAGAATACCCTACTTCACAACTGGTAACTATTGTAAAAAAAACTATGAAGATATTCTTCATAATATATTCTTTCATCTCCTATAGAGATATAAAACACATATCATCATGATTTATCAATTTATAAAAATTGTAGTACATGCTCTATGATTTATGAATATATTGCTAAAAAAGATGGAACTTTGAAGTAGTATGTTTAATTACATGAAAATTTTCACAAATTTCTATTTTAAGCTTTAGACAACCATTCTTATGGTGACATCATTATATACACCATAAGCCTAATTTAGGCTTATCATTCTCATGCATCTCATCCATTTTTATCATAAAAACATCTATTTTTGCTTTTACTCTAGAATCTACTACTAGAAGGTCACCATAATCCTCAATTTACTCTACTCATATAACAAAAGATTAGGAATTAGACTTAGTAAAAAATTAAGATTATACAATAGTAAATCTTATTATTTTTCATATGCCTTATAATAACCAAACTACCTTCTCCTTGTCTTTGAGGATGAAATTGAACTTATTCATAACATCATGAAACTTGTGATCTTGATTTTTAGCTAATTCTCCATACTTTTATTGAATCTCCTTCAGGTCTTGAATAGTTTGGCTTGTACATTTATTCACCTTAAACTCTACTATTAATAGATATTTAACTTGCATAATAAAGTGTATTTACATTTATTTTATAAATGAACTCTAAGGCTCATTCTAATAAATCCCCTATGAGTTCACACTTATTAACATCATCAAATGTTACCCCCTTAACATTCCATTTCATATCACAAGTTACTAAATATTTGTCAAGATCCATAGATCCATAATATTACATTAAATAAATAGGCATACCTATATTGAGTGACATATTTGTCATGCTTGAAGTTACTAACACTAGTTTTTTCATATTGGCAATTGTAACTATAAGTGTATGCATGCTAGTGAGTGTGATTATATATGTCTATGCACTATTCAATATGACT
>JARHVA010004866.1:1290000-1322500 GCA_037957365.1 Torreya grandis | reverse complement strand
ACTAATATCCACCCCATTAATATAATTCATTTCATTACCCATTTTGCTCTCCTTTAAAACCCAACAATGGATAATCCATCCTAGTCAGGAGGAGGTAGCTATCTTGTGAACATTCTAGAACTTGCCCATGACTTACGTAAAAATACTAATAAGTTTTACCTAATATATATTCATGAAGGGGTAATAATAACACATTAACACATAAAAGCCTTCAAGGATGCCTTGATCAAAACTATGGTTGGTACTTAGGTTTTCCAAATGGATCCATCACCTTTTGGGATGACCTTAATATTGTGTTCATTAACCAATTTAAGATACCAATAGACCCTAGAGAACCCAATGATCCATGATTATTTTCAATACTAAGTTTCACAAGTATAAAATATTGAAGGACCCATACACATAGACCGAGTTGGCTACTATATAAACATACTTAAGGGCCCTAGGCTATATACATTTTATGTTTCTTAAAAGGACCCCAATAAATATTACATTATTTTACTTGGACTAAAATGAGGAATTTAATGTTTTAAATATCAAATGGTACCATAAGTATATGATGTTGGTCCCTTTCCCTCATTAGGATAACTTAATGCCTATAATCAAACTCCTGTGGTTAACTAGGCCCTTATGCACAACACTAATTTAATGAATCCAATCCTAAGAGTTATGTATTCAAGTTTAAAACCAATGTATAATATTATGACCTTAAACCCCATGCATATAAATCAAACCCATGCTCCCTCAAATCATGTATTTTTGTAACCTATGAGTCAATAAATCATCCTAGTTACCTATAATAACACTACTACAACACCTAGTTCAAGAAATTATGTTGTCAACAACAACCATTTGGTTATCCCTTAATTCATCAATAGTCAAATACCTACTATAAAAACCCATAATTTAGTGCATCTTATTGTCCTTACATTTTTAAACATTACTATACTAATGGCTAGCCCACCACCTCAAACATGAATTAACCAAAGTTCCCTTACAAACCCTGAGGTACCTAATTTACAATAGATGGTCCATAGATTAAATAATGATATGGTCAACTTGCAAAGATAGGTGCCTCAAAACACCAAACAAGCTATGAACAACCCAACTCATCATAAAAATTATAACTTTTAGAGGACTAATAGGCAATACAACACTCAACCCAATAATGGGAACATGTTTAGTCCCTTTGATAACACCAATTAAAACAATAATAATGCCTCCAACTCAGTAAACATTGCAGACCTATCCTTTCCCACTTGATGTAGATTAATAAATATAATAAACCATGCCACAATATACTATGCTCAATTGGCATTGGCCTCAAACATCTTCCAAAAGTAGATGGATAACCTTAAAATAGTGCTTACACTCAAGTGGAGATAACTTGAGCACTACCATAGTCTTGGATACCTATGAGTTTCCATTTTAAAATGACAACGAGCCTAAATACAACCTAGATGAGGTAAATTCTTTTATATAATTTCATAGGGGGAATAACTATCAATTAGGAAGTAAATTATTGAGTCCTTTGACTACTTTTGATCCCCTGAACAACATTCAAGTTTCCCCTGATGAAAAATCTAGTAATAAGCTTACTCAACCAAGGGACATTGTGATGTCCCTTACTTAGGGGCTCCTTTTTTCAACATAAAGCCCTGATACCACTATAATGTCCCTTAATTAGGGCCTCTTTTTTCTAAGCAAAAGCTCTGATGCCACTGTAATGTCCCTTACTTAAGGGCTCCTTTTTCTAAGCAAAGCTCTGATATATAGCAATAAAAAGCTCTAAACAAAGATACAATCTTGCAGAATAAATTTAGATAAACAATAACCACAGTAAATCTCTTATCTGCCAATCAAATATCTTATCACTTGTTTAGATAATTACAATTACAGTCTTCTCTCATACAAATAAAATAATATTAAAATATGGTCTTAAAACCCTGATCTTCTGCCAGTCTAGAAATGAAACCTGAATTCTATCTCGTCTCAGCCTGCTGTGTCAAACACACAGTCACCGGCGTCAGTCGATATACTGTCGACGTCAGTCTCTGTATATCCTCCTCTGCTAACGTCAGTCTTCATTCAGCTGATGTCAGTCACTGGGAGATCTCTGTCTGTCGAGGTCAGTGCTTGAGTGGATCTATACGGACCTGTATGGACTTAGTATGGCTGCCAACCTGTCTATTTTCAACCCCTAATAGCTGAACAACCTGATCTCAAGATATACAATTCTAGTATAGAAGATCTATATCTGTATAACTTATTGGATCAAAAAACTAATAAAATAAATACCTAAAAGCTCTGTGACAACTTCTATATGAAGTTACCTCTCAAATCTGTAAACCTCTGTTATAACTTTTGTATGAAGCTATCTCTCAATTTGGCAATAGATCAGCTGATATTTCACAGCCTCTGAATCACACACAATGAAGAGTTGACGTTCTCCACTGCAATGGAATCTTGGAACCCTTGGCTTAGTCTTCACAAAAGAATTTCTTCAATATCAAAAATCAATAATCAATGCATAATCAATAATGGCCTCCATGAGAAACCCTTATACCCTCAAAAAGATATGCTTGCCCTAATTAGGGTTTTCTTAAATTAGAATTAGGGTTTCTAATTAAAAATAGGCTAAATAATTAATATTTTATTAAATCAATCAAATATTAATATCTCCCTCAATACATGTCAGATCCTCAAACCGTTCGAAGCTAGTGAACTAGGGAGTGATTCCGCACATGACCATACCAAAATAAAGGTGCTTTACTGCATGTCAAATATCCCTAAATAACAGGAGCTCAGGCCAAATGTGTCTAAAATGACCTAAATGAAAGCTAACTATAGGAATTCTGCAAATCGAAGCCAAGCCAATCTCCATCATGACCCTTTATCCATCCTATTAGCTTACTAAGGTCGCATAATAGGCTAATCATCAAGTCTATCAATGTCCACAAAAAAGGGGACATGACAGACATATTGCCTCATTTTATCCTATAAATAATGTCACATCTTCCCATGTTGATAAACCACTAGAATAAATCAAACATGGACATAACATTGTAGTAGACCTGAAGACAACCAAGCCCAATATAACAATGTTTGAACTACTTCAAATGTTTAACCAAAAAGACTTTTTGTTAAAATAATTGGCTTCCACAAAGATGAATGGAGATAATAACATTATTGATCCTCATTTTTATGTCTATAATGAAAATATATACTCCCCCTTCTTAGCTAACAATCATTTTTTTGGAAAAAACTTACATAATTATTTAGTGGATTCAAGTGCTTCAGGGAATGTGATTCCTTATGCCATTTTCCAATAGATAGAACTAACACCCACAAAATATAATAGAAAATTTGTTAAATTTGACAAATCAAATGTTAATTTTCTTGGTGATTTAAATCACATCCACATATATTTAGCCTCTGATCCAAGAAGTAATAATTCATTGACATCTAAGTGGTGGACATACCTAAGGCATATGGAATGCTTCTTAGGCGAGATTGGTATAGTATGCTTCATGTGTAAATGGCCACAAATTTAATATACATGTGGATTCCATGATGGGACATGTCCAATCCATTTAGGATTGAGATGGAGCCAAAAATGGCTCACATGACTACAAAATATAATAAGACCAATGAGACCATGTATGAGGAATCTAAACTTGGGTTCTATGCACTTGAAAAGGAAATCAAAGATTGTGCTACATTATCCATCAACATGATGGTTATTAAAGAATAAATTGAATTTTAAGATTTAGATTGGTTAGATGAGGAGAATATCCTCTATGCACCAATTTTTTTATTTTACATTCTTGCCTCAACACACATAAAGATTGAGCAAGGCCATTCATGATAATAAGGAATGCAAATTGCTTCCATTTTGGATAATTATATGTTAATTTATACTACCAGGGACCATAATAAAAAGTATTTAACTAAAGAGGAGGGTATGTCAACCTCAAAATCTAGGAAAGGTTATAAAGTTAAAATAATAGTAGCACCTATATGCAATGGGAAATGCAACAAATTTATAAATCAATCCTAACTTAGAGAAGATAAATCCTACTTATGATTATAATTGTGGATACATTAGATATTTATATTCATGACCAAGATGGATCCACTAGACCCAACCAAGGGATCTCTTACCACAATAATATCACTAGGGACAGTTCTAAAGCCTACAATCAAGCAAAACTATTAAATAGCCCTAATTAGGTCCTATGTTTTCATATTCACTAAACTAATAACAATTAAAGAAAAATATAATCTAGTACTCACCAAATCTTCTGGCACAAAGTGGGGGTAATGAACATGCATAAGATAATCCTAATTAAGCTATGCATAAGTAAAAAACTATTGCATGGACGGAGAAATATATTCAAAAGCCATTAGTTACACTAATTATATATAATAAAGAGAGGAGAAAATTTAAAGATACTTACATTGAATATGAATCCATCAAGACTCAATCCATCCCTTGGCCAAAGGTGCTTTGCAAGAGGTTGTGGTTTGTAAGGATCACTAAGAAAGGCCAAAGTATCCAAGACTTTTCCACAAGACAAGGTTATTCTCCATGTATAAACCCTAATCTAGGACTCCTCAAGAATAATGGTAGAAGAAAATATTGTAAATAAGCAAAAATGAATAATTAACTCTTATTTTCTCTATAATAATGGTGAAATGGATGTGTTATATAGGTAGATCTAACCCTAGTCCTTTTCAAAACTTTAGGTTGACAAGGTCGACCCAATTGACCTTGTATTATTATTGGTAAAAATAAGTTAGGTCCTAGTCTAGGTCATCCAAGGGCTCACCAAGACCCTAAATAAATTTTATAAATTTGAGTACAAAGTCAATGGGGACGATAGTGTAACGTAAATTATAAAAAATGATTTTAGGCTAGGAAAGGGATAATGAAGGCAAAAAATAATTGGCTTCCACAAAGATGAATGGAGATAATAAAATTATTGATGCTCATTTTTATGTCTATAATGAAAATATATAGACTCCCCCTTCTTAGCTAACAATCATTTTTTTGGAAAAAACTTACATAATTATTCAGTGGATTCAAGTGCTTCAGGGAATGTGATTCCTTATGCCATTTTCCAATAGATAGAACTAACACCCACAAAATATAATAGAAAATTTGTTCAATTTGACAAATCAAATGTTAATTTTGTTGGTGAGTTAAATCACATCCACATATTTTTAGCCTTTGATCCAAGAAGTAATAATTCATTGACATCTAAGTGGTGGACATACCTAAGGCATATGGGATGCTTCTCAGTCGAGATTGGTATAGTATGCTCCATGTGTAAATGGCCACAAATTTAATATACATGTGGATTCCATGATGGGACATGTCCAATCCAGTTAGGATTGAGATGGAGCCAAAAATGGCTCACATGAATACAAGATATAATAAGACCAATGAGACCATGTATGAGGAATCTAAACTTGGGTTCTATGCACTTGAAAAGGAAATCAAAGATTGTGTTAAATTATCCATCAACATGATGGTTATTAAAGAATAAATTGAATTTTAAGATTTATATTGGTTAGATGAGGAGGATATCCTCTATGCACCAATTTTTTTATTTTACATTCCTGCCTCAACACACATAAAGATTGAGCAAGGCCATTCATGATAATAAGGAATGCAAAATGTTTCCATTTTGGATAATTCTATGTTAATTTATACTACCAGGGACCATAATAAAAAGTATTTAACTAAAGAGGAGGGTGTGTCAACCTCAAAATCTAGGAAAGGTTATAAAGTTAAAATAATAGTAGCACCTATATGCAATGGGAAATGCAACAAATTTATAAATCAATCCTAACTTAGAGAAGATAAATCTTACTTATGATTATAATTGTGGATACATTAGATATTTATATTCATGACCAAGATGGATCCACTAGACCCAACCAAGGGATCTCTTACCAGAATAATATCACTAGGGACAGTTCCAAAGCCTACAATCAAGCAAAACTATTAAATAACCCTAATTAGGTCCTATGTTTTCATATTCACTAAACTAATAACAATTAAAGAAAAATCTAATCTAGTACTCACCAAATCTTGTGGTACAAAGTGGGGGTAATGAACATGCATAAGATAATCCTAATTAAGCTATGCATAAGTAAAAAACTATTGTATGGACGGAGAAATATATTCAAAAGCCATTACTTACACTACTTATATATAATAAAGAGAGGAGAAAGTTTAAAGATACTTACATTGAATATGAATACATCAAGACTCAATCCATCCCTTGGCCAAAGGTGCTTTGCAAGAGGTTGTGGTTTGTAAGGATCACTAAGAAAGGCCAAAGTATCCAAGACTTTTCCACAAGACAAGGTTATTCTCCAAGTATAAACCCTAATCTAGGACTCCTCAAGAATAATGGTAGAAGAAAATATTGTAAATAAGCACAAATTAATAATTAACTCTTATTTTCTCTATAATAATGGTGAAATGGATGTGTTTATATAGGCAGATCTAACCCTAGTCCTTTTCAAAACTTTAGGTTGACAAGGTCGACCCAATTGACCTCATATTATTATTGGTAAAAATAAATTAGGTCCTAGTCTAGGTCATCCAAGGGCTCACCAAGACCCTAAATGAATTTTATAAATTTGAGTACAAAGTCAATGGGGACGATAGTGTAACGTAAATTATAAAAAATGATTTTAGGCTAGGAAAGGGATAATGAAGGTAAAAAATGACTAGAAGAGGGTGAAAAATAAGAGGCAAAACTTAAGGAAATGTTTTTCAGAGATGTTTGGAGTGATAAGAAGTGGTATAAAAGGGAAAAAATTCTTTTGAAGCATCAATGGTCTACCCACCCCTTTCTTGGTGCACTACTTAAGGCATGCACACAAAGAGCTTGAAACTCAATAGATTCCTGTAAGATAGAAAATATCAGTTAATTTATAAATTTTGAAAATATTATGTGTATACATATGTCTCACTTGAAACTCATCATGTGTCTCTTAGGTACAATAGGGAATGGTGATTCAAGAAAAGAACATAGCAACACATAACGTTGAGGCTAAAAAAAAGTTACAGTAGTGTAAACCATAAAATAACTGAAAGTAAATGACTAAAAGGGAAATAACTAAAAATTAAATGTAATGTATGCATACCTTAACATACCTTTATTGATGGATGGCTATCTTATATGTTGTTGGTTTTGATTTTGGAGGGTATAGAGATTGTTTTTGACAAACCTGAGGATACAAAACTAAAGAGTAAAAACAAAAAACTTAAGAAAGCTAAGATAACTAATGCTATGTGGATGAGATGTACTTGGAAAATTGGCAAGATGAGGTGACAAGTTCTATTTTATACCAAATTATTAAGTCAAAATGTAGAATAAATTGGGTAATCAAAAAACCAACGCTATTAAAGATAAAAAAACTCAAACAAGTAAGTCTTTAGTAAGAAAGGCAAAATCAACAATTCAAAACAAATATACATGTCAAAAAGGATGTTAATCAAAAATTAATGTGAGATAAGTAACAATCCTTTCTAAAACAAATATGGGAAGTCAAAATGGTAAAATAAAATTTATGGATAAGCAATAATAATCCTTACTTCATCATTAATGTAAAAAGGTGCATAAAAGGGAAAAAACATTAGTGAGTGAGTAGTAACAAGCTGACTTCACTCAATAATGGAAAAAGTTAATGAAAGTAGAAATAGTCTCAAGTGTCTACAAAAAGGGGTAGTAAAATAATAAAAAATGGTAAAATGAAATCAAAATGATGATAGGATGTATAAGCATGGTGTAAAAATAATCTATAGTCAGTCAAACATATTATTTTATTATAAAAATAGATAAAACTAAAATGAAGTAGTGATACCATGTTTTTAAGATGTGAAGAAGAGGGAAGTATAGAATAAGGGAAAAAAATTTATAAGCACACTTTCCTAACAAAAAATGGGTGGAGGGGAGAATTAAGGAAAAACCAAGGTATAAGAACTCTTTATCGAAGTTAAGACACTCAAATTATGTTTGTTCAAATAAGAGGATTCTCAACCTTAAGGACTCTGAAGAACTTAGCCACATAAGTCTTAAGTCAACAAATGTAGTAGGTATATTATCCCATGAAGGATATATGCATACAAATTAAAATGGACCTACCTTCCCACAATGTGTTCTCCATTCCTCGAGACCCCTTACATACCCATCGGTCTACTACACATATTGGGTACTTATGTGAGAAAGTAGGTAGCACCATAGAGTTTGTTGAATTTTCTTATTGAAATCTATTAACCTACCACACCCCAATGGACCTTGATCTTATTATGAGGCCACCTATGGATTTTTAGCTTCTATTGGACACAAGAGATGTGCTTGTAATCACATCTTTTTTTTTTGTGAATTTGACTTTTGAATTTTATATGTTGCCTTTTGTATATCATTGCCTTTTGCTTCAAATGATTTGAATTTTAAATTTCTTGATGGATTTTTCTATTCATCCTTAATATAGATTTGGAAAAATCAAACATGGGTGATAAAGATGACTTTCGTTTGAAAAATTGGGGCCTAGTGGATTAGAAAGACAAAATAGAGAGCATGGACTCTAAAAGTCTCATTAATACAGGTAAAATAAAAGTGCTATCTTGACTTCAACCTTGGTTTAGCCAATATGGAATGAAAGGAAAGGAAATCAAGAGGAATGAAACAAAAAATAATTTGAATTACTTCAATTCATAAAAAAATGTGGTAAAGGGGAAAAAAGGGATACAATGACATTGAAGTGTGATTCCTTATCATAAGAATGAGGGAATTGTAGGAAAACATGCTAACACAGGTTATTGTGAAAATTTTATCTATCAAAGAAGCAAAATCCAAAGTTGAGAACAAGGATCACAAACTTAGAACCATTAAAAAAAAATTGAGAAAAGGAACACCAATCAAAAGATGATGATTTTATGAGGAAGGCCAGGTCCTATCCATAGTCTTACAATGCAACTCATAAAAGAGAAACCCACAAGGGTGCACAAGGCATGTAGAAAGTAAATAAGATAATGTTGTATTTATGAGGAAGGCTAGGTCCTATCCATGGTCTTACATTGCAACTCATAAAATAAAAGCCCAAGGGGTGCCAAAAGGCATTGAAAATCAAGGAAATAAAGAAGATAAAAGTGTAAATAATGAGGAAGGTTGGGTCCTATCTACAGTTTTACAATGCAACTCATGATAAACGGGAAACCAAAGGTCAAAAAGGAAGGACTAAGGTTTTTGATAAGAAATAACTAATACATATGGTGATACTCATGTAAGTATCCTAAAAAGAGTATTAGAAACATAACATATAGGAAACATGATAAGAAGGGGAAGATTTAAGAAAAATACTTTTTTAAGAATTGTGAATTGGTGGGTTCTTTAAAAATATGGCCTTCATTAGTTTGAAGGCAATAGATTCTTAGATCAAGTATGTCTTTGAATAAATAAGGGACCCATAATTTTTGGGCATATTTACCTTATTTTTCATGAGTGTGGTCTAATATAAGGACAAGATAACCTACATTGAAAGAGTGAAATTTGACTCATTTGTTATGTTTCTTGGCAATACAAGCCTTGTATTGGTGATTTTATTATAGAGTAGAAAGACAATGTTCATCAATGAGATCAAGAACATGAAAGTGAGCTTTGCATAATTATTCATTGAGTATGATACCATGAAGAGATATATGGAGAGAGGTAAGCTCAACTTATAATGGGAGGACTGATTCAATACCATAAAATAGAGAAAATGGTGTTGCCCCAGTGGTAGTACATATGCTAGTATGATACACCCAAAGAGAAGGATCGAGATGAAGATGCCAATATGTATGGGGTGTCAAAAATTATCTTCTGGAAAATTTTATTAGTTACCTCAGCTTGGCCATTACATTGTGGATGGTAGAGTGTTGAAAATTTGTGATTGATTTAAAATTTAACATAGATCTATTTGACATATTTAATTTTGAAGTTACCACCATTATCTGAAATGATAGTATGAGGGACACCAAATCAAAAAATGATTTATTTGAGGATACATTTGGAGATGGTGGTACTAGTGAAATTGACAAGGGGTATAGCCTTAACTAATTTAGTAAAATATTTTGCGGTTATGATAATAAAGACATAACCATATTTATATGGAGGTAATTTGCCTATGATATTTAATCCCCACATGGAGAATGGATATGGATATTAAATGGTTAGATCATCATGAAGTTGGCAAGGAGTACACTTTTTATCAAATTTGATGGAACCCTTTTCAAGAGTGGGTCAAAAGTATCCCATATGTAAGCATTGTGGGTTGTAGTATATCTACTATAGTGGCCACCATAAATGTATCCATGTGCCTATTCAATAAGAGGAGGAACCTCTTCTTTCATAACATAATGGAGCAAGGTACCTTCAACATTATGATAATATAAGATGTTATATCAAAATACATATTTAAAATCTAGTTTGTGAATGTAAGTTTTTCATAGGAATTAATGCTTATAAGATATTTTTGGTGTTCAATAAATTGAGTGATGTCTTTGTACCATGGGCTTTGTAGATTGGTGATAGCCTCAATGTGGAAGATGAGTGAATCTCATGGTTGAATAGAAGATGGGGGTTTATTTAGTTAGATAATGAAAGTGGAATCAATAAGAACTTTGTGTAGATGAAAAAGAGATATTGAAGAAGCAAGTGAATCAACAATAGAACTTTGATCTTGAGGGATAGGATCGATGGTAAAACAAGTGAAATCTTTGGCAAAGGTTGTTGTAATTTGATGATAATAAATGATATTTTTGTTTTTTCATTGATAATCACCATTGAATTGCTAGAAAATGAGTTGGGAGTCACCTAAAGCATGAAGATATGTGATATATAGATCAAGGGCTACTCTCATGCCTAGGATTAAAGGTTTTTACTCTACCATGTTGTTAATGACATTGAATGTGAGGAAATATGCCAAAGGGATAATTTTACCAAGAGGAATAGTAAGGATACAACATCCCACAACTCCTTGAAGACATTTATCACCATCAAGATGAAGGGTGAAAGTATCTTTGTGTAAATCAATAGTAATTTTTGGAAGTTCTTTGATAACTACTTTTTATTTAGTAGTGTCAGAGAAGTTAAGGGAATCTTCTAGATTACTTGTTTCAAGGTCAATAGTAAAGTTATGAAAGTACTATTTAAGATATATGGTTTTTTTGATACCTTTAATATAAAGAATATTATCATGAAAAAGATTGTCTTGAAGGTGGTTGGTAACTAGGATTGGAGTGGTGGCAAGTTGAGCAGTAATGATTTTTCCTCTTACAACTTTTTGTGTAATAATTCAGAGATCAAATTTCATGAAAAGGACCATAAACTTTCCAATTCTATCTCTAGGAAGAAAGGATTTAGATAAGGAATGATAAAGGGGATCAGAATGAATAATAATGTAAGTGGTTTGATAAAGCATGTAATGCCAAATCTTTTTAATAGAAAAATATATGGTGAGGAAATCATGTTCAAATTTTATATAACATTTCGAATAATTTATGAGGCTCCAAATGATATAATATATGTCATATTCCCTCCTAGTATCATCTTGTTGAAAAAGTATTACCCCAACTAATATGGGTGTGGAAGAGGTATATATCAACTGAAGGTGACCGAAGAGTAGGTGGGTGAATCAAGGATTATTTCATATCATCAAATGATTTTTGACAAGGATCCATCCATTCTAGGGAATGACCTTTCTTAAGAAGAGAATTGATAGAATAAATACAATAACCTAGGTTGGGGATGAACCATCTAATTTCCCCAAGTTTATCAAGGTAAGTGCAAATATATAGAATGGAGTGAAGGATGGCCATGTTGAAAATAGAATTGATCTTGGCAAGCTTGATGCCAATGCCATAAAGAGAGACTAAGAATCCTAATATTTTTTTAGATGTGACACCGAAAACACACTTATAGGGATTTAGTCTAACTTGATATTTAATGAGGTGATAAAAATTGATAAAAAGATCATAGAGATGAGTATTAAATATTTTATATTTGGTAATTAGGTCATCCATGTAGGTTTCTACAATCATGTGAATAAGATCTTGAAAGATGTGATTCATCACCTATTGATAGGTAGTTCCAACATTTTGGAGGCCAAAGGGAATTTTAATATAGAAATAAGTGTCCCATTCCATGGTAAGAGTTGTCTTATATTGGTCTTCAATGGAAATGTGAATTTTTTTATAATCTAAGAATCCATCCATAAGGGACACCATTTCATAACCAATAGTGGAATCGATGATGGCATCTATATAAGGTACAGGGTAATTATCTTTGGGATAAACAAAATTAATATTACATAAATAAATTTAAATGTGAATGACCATGGTGGATCTCTTCTAAAAAAGGACAATGTTAGAGACCCATTATAAATAATCCATGGGATTTATAAGCTTAACATCAATACGCTTGATAATTTTCTTATGACATAAAGTTAAAGCTTTGGGTGGAAATTTTCATTGCTTTTGTCATATGGGTTTGGCATCAGGGTAAGTGAGGATGCTGTGAAATATGATGGTAGGGTCAATATCATGCATGTCCTCATAAAAAAATCAAAATTATCATGATATTTATCAAATAATAAGCTAAAGTTATCGTGTTCAGTTGGTGTGAGTTCACAAAAGACTGTACTCAATTAAGGGCATGATGGGGTACCATATTCAATTTGAGTAGTTTACTTGATAAGTATAACATTTCCATCTTGGAAATGATATGGTGCATTAGGTAAAGATGAAATGGGATTTGATTTAGGCTTGATGATAATAATGAAGTTTTTGAAACAAGGGGCTTTCTTGAGTTTGTGATGCTTCCAAGGGATTTGAGGTTCTCAGGCATGAATTAATTCAAAAATAGCTTCATCACTAGGTAGACCATAATACTCAACATATAATTCAATATCAAAAATTTGATTAACATGGTGGTCATATTTAGAATGTATCTAATGTACATCTATATATTTTGAATTTAATATAATCTCAAGAGTAGGAGTAAGGGAATAAGGTTGATCAAATTTAATGGATTTAATGTTGGGGAAAGAATTAGATGCAAGGATTAAATCTATAGGTGATAAATAATATGAAAGAATTTCCAGAGGTTTAGAAGGTAGGACTTGTTATACCACCAAAGGAATATCAATAAGTGGATAATTAAAAAGAGGTACATGAACTTTGGGGTTTAACTTAGAGGTAGTGGAAATGGTACGAGCATCATGATCAAAATCATGTATTTGGGCTAAAGTATTCTGATAATATTGAACATCTAAGTCTCGTGATTGAGCTTGGGCCATGATGTAGTTATCATCATAGGTTGGGGAAATTGTACATGCTTGAGATTTAGGAGGATTTTCTAAAGGGGAAATACCTAGATCACTAAATTTACATGGAAACATGATTAAAGGATCTTGGAATAATTTGACCACTCCATAATCATTACATGTGAAGGCATCTTTTGAGTAAGAGGCTTCCTAAGAATTACATGGAGGGGGAAATTTTATGATCTTATCAATGAGAGGGATGGTGAAATCATGAGGTAATAAAGGAGGAAGCCACTATGATATATAAGGAGGTAGCTTAGTAGTGTTGCAAGTATGTTTCAAGTCATTAGGTTCATCATCATCTGAATCAACAATAGTGGCATATAAGTTTGGATTGATGTTGATAAATTTAGTAAAGGGAGCATTGTTGATTGTTGGAATGGTAGGAAAGTGATATTGAGATCTAATATTGGGAAGTTGAATACTCCAAGGGTTGGGATTGGCCTCATGTTTATATCTTTTACCATTATGTAGGAACTTGATACATTAACTATTGAAAGAGGTGATAGCCCTCATTCAATGAGTCCATGGTTGTCCTAGGAGTATGTTATTGGATAAGTGTAAATCAAGGACCATAATCTTATTTTAATTAGTCTTAGGTCCGATTGTAATGGGAATCCAAATACAACCAAGTGAATTTTGATTAGTTTTATCAAATATATGACATGTTAGGTAGGTTTGATTGAGATGATATTTATTATATCTAAGTTTTTGGATGAGCCATAAATATGTCATATTAATATTGTACCATTTATCAACTAAAATTTTACAAATTAGGGTGCTATTAATGTCTATTTTAATGAATAGGAGTGGATCATCAATGTGAAAGAGGATCTCATCATTAATTCATGTCTTCTTCAAGAAATTCAATGGAAGGTTTGGAAGAAAGATAAATGATTCAATGGTATAAACATTGGTATATTGAGGCTCAGGAGAGAGAGTGGTTCTTCTTTTATAGAAGATGGGTTTTTAATTTCTTTCAATTATTTCATGAGGAACTTGTGATGTTAAGGGGAGGTGCAAACTAACTCCATAAGAGGAATCTTGCAAGGCATGGATTTGAGCTCTTCTAAGAAGTTTCAATGGGATTTATAAGAACTAGTGTAAGGTTTAGAAGGTAATATGAACTTCAAAGGAATGGAAGTGGTTGGTGGTTTGGAAGAAGATGGTTCCTCATTAGCTTCTAAAGCTAGACAAGTGGTTGTAGTATCTCTAAGAAGTTTCTCTTTTAAAGATGGTTTTTTACATTTAATGATAGGATATTTTTGAGCCAAATTGAGGTGATAATTAAATTTATCTATATCAACATATTGAAAATTATGGTAATATTGGTCATAATTAGTATTAATGGCACAAACATCCTTGGTAGGACATTGAGTGTTATATATGGAAAAATATCTATGGCTATTAAAAGAAGAAGATTTGGGAGCTTGTCATTTTTTAGAAGTTATGCTATATTCTTGATGATGGAGTTGTATCATGGCTTCATGGTTGAAGGAATCACCAAGAATATAGGAGATAAAATATTTGGTAAGCCCTCTATAGGTTTTATGGGAATGACCAATGTTAACATGCAACCAAAAAAATTGATTAGGATCATACCATTTAAGAGGATTATTAGGATATGTAAATGGTTTATAGGGCACTAAGAATTATTTCATTCGATGCACAGTTAATGGTATGTGAGAAGACATAGGATTGTTAGCCTTGACAACTCTTGGTTTGGCTTGTGGAGTATTATTGGTGATTGTATTGGTATAAGTTTTAAAATATACCTTAAGTAATCTAGGATTAGGTTCAAATTATTTCATTAAGAAGTCTTGATGCTTGGCTTGGTTAAGATCTTCATTAAGTGTTTGAGGGGCAAAGGTTTGAACCTTATATTGAATAGAAGATAAAGTAATTATAAATATTTTAAATATATTATCATTAAAATATTTATGGTTGGTCTCATGGGATAAATATTTCCATCATTTGATAAAGTCATGAGCTGATTTAGTGGGAGATTGCTTAGCATTGATGAAATGGCTAAGGTAATTTTCAAGAAGAACATTGTGCTGAAATTATTTAACTAAAAGATTGACTAAATCCTTTAATTGTTAGATGGAATGTTGGGGAAGTTGGTCTTGCCATTCTAATAAATCACAAGTGAAGGTTTTAACTAGAATTTTATTTGTGGCAAAAATATTAGTTTAGATCCATTTTTCGTAAAGATTTCCAAATGCCTTGAGAAAAGATGTAGGGTTTTAGTCCCATCATACTTGATAGTTGGAGATATGTTACCAATATAAATGAAAATAATGAAAAGAAATAAAGGTTCATTTTGGATATTTTGAAGCATCTTTTTATTCATGATAGGTTGGGGAATGACATTTCCTACAACATCTCTAAGAGGTAGAGGAATAAAGTTCTAATTATTTTGAGAGATTAGCACTAGAGGTTGATTAGCCATATTGATCAAATGATGTTGTAATTATATCATTTGGGGATGTTATTTGTTTGAATTATGTTCATTTATTTCATGAATTTTGCAAATATTTGGATTATATTGATTGGTGGTTTAGCATTTGTAGGAGGACTCCCTGAATTGGTATGAGGGGGAGGGTTATTAGGAGGCAAATTACTAGTAGGGTTATTGGATATACTTGTGTTAATTTATCCCACATTGTGTTGAGATGTTTATCAATGGGAATTCTCTCAATACATACAAAAAGGATCTGATCTACCTACCTCATCTTAAGGTGTGATTTAAACCATGTTACAATCCATAGTGGAGGGTATGAAATTATCTAAGAGTGAGGGTTCTCTTGGGAGGGAAAGAAAGGGAGAAAAGAATATCCCATATAGTGTCTAAATAGATTTAAGTTGTCTAAGAATATTTTGATAGGGGATTTAATTATGCTTGATGAAAGGAACATGATTTAATCAAGAAAAAAGAGAGATCATGGATAGAGTCATTTAGATAGAGAACTAAGTCAAATAGATAGAAGAGCAAGGTTGGAAAATAGGTACATAGTTGACTAGGTTGATAGATTACTATGAATACACAAGTTGATTAGAGTACATAATTATATGGGTCTAATGTGTACTATTAGATAGAGGGAAGAATAAAAAGATAAAGTACATAGTCATGTTGGTTGACTATATACTACAAGTAGGAAGGTGGAATAGTTTGTAAGAGATTGTATCGAATAAGATGATAGTGTTTTAAAATAGGGTAAAATTTATGCAAGATAGTTTGAAGAAAGAATTGAATGTAAACACATAAATAATCAGATAAATGTGATTGATCTAATTGGGGAACACAACACAAAACCTTACACCAATGCTAGCCAATGCAATTTTTTGTAATACAACACATAGTGATTAAATAGAAAGAAATCAAATGAAAAGTAAATGCTAACTAAGTGGTCATCCTAAGTGTTGTTAGATTATTAGAAAGTGTTGATTTAAGTAAGATAGGAGAGTTGGCTGAAATACAAAACTACAAAGGCAATCTATAGATGGTTTTAGAATGCTTGGAATGAAAGGGATTTGTGTTGGCAATGGTACTAGAATGGTATTAGGGCCTATCCCCTCAATTCACAATCCCATAGTGATAAGGGTGTCAGGTGCTTTAACAATATATACTATTAACCACATATTTATACTTAGCTAGAAAACTAATTCAGCTTCCCCCTTGGTGATGAGATCCAAGTAGGTAGGCCTTAGGAAGATAAATGTTTAAATACATTTTTAATGTTATGTGATGTGGAAGTGTGTGAAAAATAGTAAAATAGTGTAACAAGAATGGTCATTTGAAAAACCACCTATTTATATTATGTGAGTTACTCTAAGCATTAAAATAACTAAAAATGAAATGTGAATTAATTATTAGTAAATAGTTGTTAATTCCTTGATTAAGAATAGTACATAGTCAATTAAGGTGATATTGTATGCAAATAGTATAAAACAGATTTGATTGGGTTTCTACTATTATGAAAAATCAAGGTCTTTAAAAATAGAGGTCAAATAGGTTGACTATGTCTCTTAGACAAAAGATAGACTATGAAACCAAGTTGAACAAGTCAACCTAGTTAATTATAGGGTTGTAGTTTTGAAGACTGCTAACTTGTGAAAAATAGAACTGAAGAAAGTATTGAAATGTTAGAAAGAGGAAAGAGAGGAATCTTGGTGGGATCGAGTATGGTTAATATTTCAAAGTTTATGTTGAAATAAATTAATTACTATTTTCAAATTCTACAAATTGGGTTGATTAGTTTGACCAAGTTTTATAAAACCCTATATGCTAAAGAGGAACAAATAATAGGGTCAAGCTATTTGACATTGTTTGTTAACCTACATGCTTATAGAAAGAATTGGATGACAAAGTCAACCTATTCAATAACATATTCTAATATAGAACTAAATAAGATTACTATGTTGACCTATTTGATCTAGTAACCTATAGCTAATGAAGACTTGTATAGATAGAATATAGTCATTTTGAAGAGAATATGTGTTAAACCTATGCACATAAAGTTAGAACTATACCAACTAGTTCGATACAATAGTATAAATATGGAAAAATATAATAAAATGATAAAAATGATAGTGTGAAATAAAACCTATGAGGAATAGATTCATGTTGGGTTCACCATAATGTATGGAATGGGAAATGTAATAGATCTATAAATCAATCCTATCTCAAAGAAGATAAATCCTACTTACACTTCCAATTATGGATAAATTAGATATTTGGGGTTATGACCAATATGAATTTGCTAGACCTATCCAGTGGATCTCTTACCACAATAATGTCAGTAGGGAGCTTTACAAATCCTCTAATCAAACAAAATTATGCAATAAATCTAACTAGGTCCTATGTTTTCATATTCACTAAACTAATGACAATTAAAGAAAAATCTAATCTAGTGCTCACCAAAGATTTTGACATAAAGTGAGGGTAATAAACACAAAATTAAACATGCATAAAAGAATCCTAATTAAGCTATGTATAGGTAAAACCCTAACTCATGGAGAGAGCAATATATTTAAAATCCATTACTTATGCTACTTATATCTACTAAAGAGAGGAGCAAAGTTAAAGATACTTACCTTGAATACAAACTCATTGAGACTCAATCTCTACCTTTTCTAAAGGTCCTTCACAAGAGGTTATTGTGGTTTGTAAGGATCACTAAGAAAGGCCAAAGCATACAAGACCTTTCCACAATATAAGAATATTTTCCAAGTAGAAATTATAAGCTAAGAGTCCTCAAGTAGAATGGCGAAGGAGTAGATTGTAAAGAAACACAAATGAGTGATTAACTCTTGATGTCTCTCTAATAATGGTGAAATGGATGTGTTTATGTAGACAATTCTAACCCCATTCTTTTCTAAAATTTTAGACTGGGAAGGTCGACCCACTTGACCTTATATCATTATTGATAAAAACAAATTAGGTCTTAGTCTAGGTCAGCTAGGGGCTGACCTATACCCTAAATAAGTTTTATCAATTTGAGTGCAAGGTCGATGGGGACAAAAGTGTAATGTAAACCATCAAAAAGGATTTTAGGCTAAGGAAGGACTAATGAAGGTAGGTAATGACTAGAGGATGGTGCATAAAAGGAGGTAAAACATAGGTAAATGTTTTTAGGAGATGGTTATAGTGATAATAAGTGGTATCAAGGAGAAAAAAATAATACAAATCACTAATGGTTTACCCACCCATTTGCCAATGTACCCCTTAAGGCATGCAATCAGAGAGATTGAGACTCTATAGGTTATTACAAGATAGAAAGCATCATTAATTGATAAATTTTGTAAATATTATGTGTATATAACATCCACCTTAAAAAATACACTAAAAATAACTAAGGATCATATGTGGACCATAAAGTTTCATGGCTCCAAATCAAAGAGCAAGTGTGGTGTTGGGATTGAGCTCATTAACCTAAGAGGAAGGTCATATTTTCTATCATTTCAACTATAATTTATTTCACTAAAAATGTGGCTAAGTATGAAACATTAGTGCATGGCCTCCATTTCACAATAAGTAAAAAAGCGAAGAATCTGAATGTCCATGGAGATTCAAAACTTATGGTTAAGAAAGTTATAATCCACTATGCTTGTAATGATAATCATCTTTCTAGGTACCAAAAAAGAGTGTGGAACTTGATTAAATAATTCAATACATTTGACATTTGAATGATGCATTTAAGAAATAATTATATGATAAATGCATTAGTAATGGATATAATTACCTTGGAACCCGTTGCTAACTACAGATTGAGGAGATTATCCATAGAGTTGTTCTCTACTCCTTCTATTCTAGACAAAATCAAAAACATCTAAGTCTTCAATGATGAACATCATATTATTAAATTCATCACCAACATCAACGCATTTGAGTCCTATATCATTGATGAGTTTGTCAAGGAGGATTTTTTTTACACCCCACTTGACTAACTAACAAAAACACTATTTATTTTTGTAACATTTTTATTAAGATTAATTAAAACCAAATTTATAACTTGAAAACTAAATATTTTCCCAAGCATTAGATTCTATAGTTACATTATCCCACTAGTAAAATGACCCATTTAGTACTCAAGTAATAAACTAGTCTATGAGCTAAAAAACTATCCATCATATACAATAATAATCAAATAAGACAATATAGTTAATAAAATTTATAAATCAATATTAATTGATCTTACAACCATTTTTTTTTACATTTTTATAATATTATACAAAAACACAACCACTACTATGTTGAATATACCTCTAAAATAAATTAAAATAATATACGATGTCAAATATACATATAAATAAGAACAAAAGTACAAAATGAGCTACATAAAGTAATTCCATGATCTATTCAATATCTTGAGTGTAATTCCATATGATCAAATTAGCTAATAGAGGGAGAGTATCATCTAAGTGTTTTACTTCCACCATAGACCAATGGTCTTCCTTAAACCTCACTTATAGGAATGGCCCTACCCTTCATGGAAGTGCAAAGAAGAAAAGTGCAAATATTGATAAATAATTAGAACCTGTGTGTGTACTAACACTATTACATGAAATAAATAAAATAGAACATGAAAAACATTCCTCTATTTAAATGATATTAGCAATACATGTAAACTATTAGTACAACACTCAGTTATAGTACTCATATATAATTCATTAATACAATACAATGTCTCAGCTATAACATTACTTTGGTCAAAGTTTTCATTATAGAATTCATATTTAATAATTTATGTCATTTTAACTCATATAGTACTCTCAACTATTGAATCATGATAAAATTATATCAATGGGTACGCATATGAGTTACCCAATAGCATACTCATACATGTATCTCTTGTTATCTAAACATAATTTATAAATAAATATTTAAAAGAAGAGTAATGAAATACTATATACAGTGAAATATATAAGTAATCACAAATCAAATACCTAATTTAACTCCATAACATATATGTTTATTAAGCCAGAATAAGAATCAAGTCATTCTATGATTTTATACAAACACTTCTTTCTAATCTATATCCAAAATAAAATAATCCATACTTGTCCATATTTTACTTTATCAAGATATAATAAAGAAGAAGGCCATTTCACAACTGGGCTGCATATAGGTCATAAACTAAATTTCAAGATCAACCTTTAGTAATTCCATATATATTTAAATATTTAATTTATTTTCTCATTTATTTATATTTAGATTTTCTTAGAAAGACAAAAATGCATACATATCATTAATTGGACAATAAAATTAATTAATTTTGAATGGTTGTCTTGACATATCTTCCTCTATGTTACCATTTACCTTGATTCCTTATATAACAACTACTATCTATAACTTATTTAAAAAACACTCAAAGAATATAGGTCTATATTTGAACTTATAACAACCTATTGAATTCATGTAATTTTTTACTATTTTCTTTATATATATTTATGACATTACATTTAATCACTAAACCTACAACTAAAAACTTTTCCTAAGTCATAATACTGAGAATATTGTCTTATACCAACATGCATCATATACATATATGAATTCATTGGATTTTCAAACCCTTTTTAATAGTATAACCTACAACCAGGTACAAAATAAATAGTTTTCAACTCAAATTAACATTTGGAATCATTAACTAAATATCACATGCTAACTCAATTACTTCTATACCTCTTGAAAATTTAAACAAGGAAAAGATGTTCTTTGATATATAATTCATGATTTAGTTAAGGTCCTTCAAACTATCTGAACATAAACCTAAAACCATCAATCTAATTTTTTATATTCCAACATGATCTCCCCCATATAATTTTCTATACGCATCCCACAAGTTCAAGTTTAAAACATACATAAATATATACAACCAAAATTATTTCCATTCCTTTAGTAATAACATTCTATTTTGAGTTCTTAGGTCATGATGTAACAAAAATAGCTAGGTATTAAGGGAGATAAACACTCTCACATTTTATAAAACCAATACAACTATGCTACCCTCAAACCTAATTTCAAATCATATACCAATTTGATCACTATACAAATGTAACTGAATCTCTTATGCATACATTATGTTATTTATATAAGACATATATACACTTTTAGGTAATTTATATTTGAGCATTTCTACATATATAATTAAATGGATATCACTTCCTTTATCTACAATTATCTTTTCCAATTTATCAAGTTGTGTCTTAATAACCAACTAAGGGTTGAAGTTCATTCATAATAAAACTTAGAATTTATAAGAAATTTGAACCACTATACAATCTTAAGCCCAAATAAATTACAAAGGAACATAGGTTTGCTTCTATGACCACAAAAGTATATGTATATATGTATATATAACATAAAATGTGTGTGTGTGTGTGTGTGTGTGTGTGTGTGTGTGTGTGTGTGTGTGTGTGTGTGTGTGTGTGTGTGTGTGTGTGTGTGTGTGTGTGTGTGTGTGTGTGTGTGTGTGTGTGTGTGTGTGTGTGTGTGTGTGTGTGTGTGTGTGTGTGTGTGTGTGTGTGTGCGCATGTACGCGCGTGTGTGCATGTGCATACACGTGCTTATATTCATGTATTAAAAATAAAAATGTATCCAAACCTCTAAAACTATATCGAGGGGTTTTAAGCAAGGTTTGTTAACTAAACATAACCAGTATAACAAAATTGAACAAAATCTCTAGGAAGAACATATTCTAGGTCTCATAATATTTATCTTGACACCCTCATCCTTATAGGCTCGAGAATGGAATCTAAAGTCCCATCATCAATTTTATAATCTTAATAGGCTAATGTTTCATGTAAGAGTTCAATAAACTAAAGTATATATAAACAAAAACTTGATAAATTCATTTTAAAACCTAAGCAAGATAGTGACTAATCTAGTGTTTAAAACAAGTCTAAATTAGTCTTCATACTCTACAATAGCCTAACCTTATAATTTATTTTGTTCCTCCTACCATTTGATAACAATGATCCTGACATCTTTTTTTCCTCACCATCTTAATTATTATCTTCCATAGATAGTGTTTACCATGTGTGTCTTCCTCACGAACCCCTCTCCATCATGAGTTTTCCATTATGGCACTCTAGCTTTGTTAATCCATTACACTTTTGGTGGTTTGAAATCTCTAAATTCTAGGCATGGCTGTTATATTCTATTTTCCTTTTTGAATGCTAATTTAATATGCATAATTATTTACATGAAAATGAAGACCCTAATGATTCAAAAAATAAACCTAATTTATTTCCATTAACTTCGAATAATATTGAATGGAATCCATTCAAACTTTTCCAATTAAACCCAAATTTATATGTTTCTAAAACTTAAGATTAAAACATATGCATTTTAATCAAAATTTGGCCCATTTTGCTATCTAGACCCCCAAGGGTTTTTACACTCATATTTCTAATGTAAACATAAGGACCTAAACAAGTAGTTGTCCAATAGTGTATAATTTCAAGTATACCAATTATGTTATCACCAACATATTTTATTAGGGTTAGTCCACATATATATTGCATTAACTACAAAATTGATACATAATCATAGAAAATATGAACAAGTTATGCCAATTTACATGGTCAACTCTAGATAAAAGCAAACATTCATTAAACACCGAGAAGGTAGTTAATGAAATAAAACTAAGCAATGAAAATGGATCATAAACCAAATAGATAGAAAACTAAATGGATAAGCACACATATTCAGGTCATGAAATCAAAACAATAATGTTTAGAGCATTAAATACAAGCACGATAGATTTCATTCCTAACAAATATTAATGGTGTGTACATGTCCATTTCAGCATTCTCTCTATCCCCAATATAGATATCTACTCCCCCCTTAGATGATACTCTCCCTCTACACTATCAATGTGGGTAGAAATATCCTATGTCCAACTCATCAAACTCGTAGTTAGACTATATCATGATAATATTCAACATATAACCATAACAACTACTGAATGTAAGAAGTTTGTAAAAATAATGATCATAAGCATAATTAAATAAATAACAAAATTAATACACACACACACACACACACACACACACACACACACACACACACACACACACACACACACACACACACACATACATATATACATATACATATACATATCAATATAAAAATAGCATATACAAATCCAACTCAAAGTAACATCGTATCTACCAATGATTAACACATAATGTACTAATTATCACTTTAAATATGCATAGGAAATAACTAGTTGTAACATGTTTGGACTAGATGAAGAAGGGGTTATCATCCTAGAGAATAATAATATATTGAAAGGTATGGTGTCATTAGAGAATATACTTGACATGGACTATCAAGATAAAAAGGATAAAACATATCCTACCAAAGGGATTCCCCATCAACATTCATATATGGGCAATGTAGGGGTATCAAATCTTGTGATTTTAGAAACAAATTGCACCAAAATTCAAAAAAAAAGGATTATGCATGCCTTAAAATAATTTGAGGACACTATTACATGGAGCTATGAATATTTTAAAATGTTTAACACTTCCATCCTTATGCATACTGTTCCTCTAAATCATGGTATCAAATCATTCAACCAGAGGTAAAGGCCAGTCAATCCATTATTGGATCCTTTAATTTTCAAAAAATTGAAAAAACAAATTTATTCAAAGATCATCTACCTTCCAGCTAGGTGGATAAATTTGTACCCATTCAAAAAATGAATGGGAAAAATAGACTCTATAAGGATTTAAAAGTATGAATAAAGCCTCTAAAAAGGATAACCACCTAGTGCCTTCATTATATGAGGTCTTGTCGATAGTGAATGGATCTCAAATGATGTCATTTCTTGATATATATTCAGACTACAACTAGGTAATGGTCAACTATGAGGACAAGATAAAAATAACTTTTACAACTAAGTGGGGTAAGTTCAAATATAAAAAGAATGTTGGTTAGACTAATCAATGTGGCTGCCATCTTGTAGTGGTTCATGGATATTTCATTCAAGGACATCATTGGTAGATACATTCATATACATGAATGCCCTAACTATATTTTTCTTGAACAAAGAAGTCCATGTGAAATATTTGAGAGTAGTCTTCTAGAGGTGTAGAGATCATGGAATCTAATTAAACCAAAATAAATATATATTTGGGATCATAGAGGGTAAATTTATATGACACTTTATATCCAAATAAGGTATCTCAATAGACCTAGAAAGAGTGGAGACCATTTTGAAAATCCTATTGCCTAGTAGCATAAAAGAGCTAAAGTCATTATTTGGTAAAATCAACATCGTAGGGCACTTGATCTTGATTTTTGAAGATATAGTTCAACTAATAAATAAAATGCTAAATACATATGCTAAGATAAAATGGATGACTAAATCATAAGAATATTTTTCTCAAATCAAGATGGAAATTGTAAACACATTAGTGCTTATTAGTTGTGACTACACACAACCCTTAAACATATATTTAATTATTTTAGAACACCCAAGTGTTGTTAATATAACATAAAAAAAGGAGTTAGGGATGAAATACATGTCTCATTTATGATTTATTTTATCAAAAATTTGGAGCTTAGATACCTAACCATTGAAAAACATGATTTTGCCTTGATCAAGGAGGTCATGAAATTTAAGCACTACATCTTATGCAACAAAGTATTTGTTTTTGTGCCTAACCCAACTATAAAGGAAATGCTTATGTATAATGAGTTAGGTGAGAGATGTGGGAATTAGATGACCATACTACAAGAATTTTATCTAGAGATATAGTTGATGAATATTTTTAGAGGTCAGGTCTTAACAAGACCATGGCTAAGGTGGATGCGCAAATTACCTGCTAGTAGTATACACTACAAAGCATTAAAAATGATGATTGGTATCAAGATTTGGTTTATTATTTAATAAATAGTGAGTGACCAATCCACTTGAATTCCAATTAAAGGAGATAATTATACCTAAAATGAAGTATTTTCATGATCAAATCAAACATGTTGTACTTAAAAAACTATGATGGCTTTTACCTAAGATGCCTTAACAAAGTTGAAGCTACTAAAGTATTCATGGGTTCTCATGGTAAATATGGGAATGGTCATGGTTTAGGGTGTGCCACAAATCACCAAATACTTAGAGCAAGTTATTACTAGCCTCATGTTTTTAAGGATGCACATGCTCATGTAAGAATATGCCAAATTTGTTAAGTAGTTGTGCATAAAGAATGCATTCTAGCCATGCCACTATAACTAATTATTGAGTCCTGTCCATTTGAAAATTGGGGACTTGAATTTTTAGGGGCCATTAATGCCAATTCCTCCCTTGAACTCAAGTTTATCCTCACTACAAATGATTATTACATATATTATATTGAATCCAAAGCATTCATAAATTACACAACTAAAGTGGTCATCAACATATTTGAGCACCACATTATAGATATGTTAGGTATGCCATTTGTTTTGGTATGTGATAATGGCCCTGATTTATCCTCATTGAAATTTACTGAGTGGGCTTATGAAAACTAGGTAATCCTTAAATTATCGCCCAATTACTACCCATAAGTTAATGGTTTAGTTGAATTAACTAATAAAATCTTGTTGGATGTGATCAAAAAAGTATTGGAGAAGGGACTAGCATACTATTCTAAAGTTTGAATTATGGTATGATAATACCAGGTTCATGTCTTCTTTAGGTACCTACCCATACCATTTGGAATATGTCCAAGACCCAATCTTCCCTATAAACCTCAAATTTTTGACCTTTTTGTTAATTAAATATTTCCTAGGGGCTAATAAAAAGGTAGATGCTTGAGTTGAACCTAATACAATGGGAAGAAAAACATGATACAATGCTATTCAATTTTAATAGGTATCAAGGAGTTGTCAAATGTTGGTTTAAAAAGCGAGCTTAAAAAAAGCTTTTGGATATCTAATTTAGTCATTCTTTGGGACAAGGCTCTTAAAAATAAGGGTCAACATGGAAAATATGATGCGCTTTAGCTAGGACCCTTCCAAATATATGAAATCTTAGATGAAAATGTTTTATACCTAAGGTGTCTAAATAGTGAGGAAGCACTAATTCAAAGATTGAATTAGATTGGGTTAATCCTATAAATGATTTCTTTTTGGTTTCCTTACCATCTTTATTTTTTCTATTTTTTCTATTTTTTTTGGGTCTATTTTCTTGTTTGCTTTTCTATTTTCCTTATTGGGTCTATTCCCAGCTATTTTTTCCTTTGGTTCTAATTTAATAAATTACATGAGGAATAATGACAAGCCTAAAAGTAGGTTACACAAGTGATATTTTGGTGTATAGGTATTCAGAGTTTTGTGGCATTAGATTTAGTATTCAACTTAGTTCTAAAAGTTATAATTATTTGCCTACATTTTGAATGAGTTTATATTAGATAAATTGGGGATGGGTTGTTTGACTCATGAAGATATTCTCTTAAAAAAATTCAAAAAAGATAATTTAATCATTTTTAAATTTGATTAGATAAAATTATTGTATCCAAGGTTAGAAAGTGGAAAATCTATAATTATTATTTTATTTTACCATGGTAGTCACCAACCTAGGATGAAATGATCAATAAAAGGAAAAAATAAAAGGAAAGAAACTAAAATTAGTTATTCAAAAAATTAATTTTTGGGTTATTTAATGAACATCTACTAGGGCTATGGATGCCTAGCTAGAAGTTGAGCAAGGCTTTGTGTGGGACCAGAGTAAAATCCATCAAGGCTATGTATGCTTTGATGGTTGTGAAATAATGTATAGGTATTCTTCCAAAGGAAAAATTACCTAGATGGATTATCCTAACTAAAACATCTAGTCCTTTAAAACACAATCACACATTGGTCAAAGAGATTATCTAATTTGGGCTATGTAGTCTTTACCTTCTTATCTTTACACAAGTTATTTTAGGTTCCAAGCATTGGGATAAGCCAAATATTCTAGGTTGAAGGTAAAGTTTCAATATTCAAAAATACTCAGAAGAATTTTATAGAAGAGTTTCCATCTATTTTTTCTTACACAACATGCCCTAATTTATTTATAAAATTAAGGAAACTCTTTTACTCTAGAGTCTGCACTTCTAGGTTTTAGTTAGGTTTGGGATTTTTAATCTATTGATTTATTTTGGGAAGTGTCCTTGAAAGGTTTAAGTATTAATGTTATATTTATTTCATGCACTAGGTATAGAAAGTTGCATTTGAGGATTCATTATTGAAACTATATGAATTTCCTTAAAAATGATAATATTGGTTTGTTTCTAACTATGTTCTAAATTACATTCAAATTTCCAATTTCAGACCATCTCACCTCAAATTTGTGTTATTTATCCATCCCTTTCAAGGTTTTTATTATTTTTATTGAGCATACTAACTTTATATGCACATGTCTTTGGTTTATTTGATTGAGCATTTGCATTTTATTAGCTTTTAAATTCCAATCTCTTATGGAACTATCAGATTAATGTGGATCTAAGTGTTGATCAAATGGAATCATTATGTCTACTTTCACATATTTGTTTAGTCTCTTGTGTTCCTTTTGAATCAATCTGACTATGTTTTTTCAAGTTTTTTGTGATATTTTCTTAGGAAATATGGTTTATATCTACTCTTGGTCAAAGTGAAATGGCTAATATTATTTTTAATCTCACATTTTAAAGCTTGGTAAATTTAAAATGATGGAATATTTTTTGTTTTAATTTAAGGCTAAGGACTATTTTTTATGCATGGGCTTGTTTATATTTGTCTTTACTTTGTTTTTTACTAACTCTCATTTTTCACAAGGTTTAAAATAAAAATAAAAAAGATATATTATTCTCCTATAAGCCAATGGTCATCTAAGCTTTTTTGGGTCTTTTATTTCCCTAACATTTCCTTTGGATATTTTGGACAAGTGAGATCATGTCATATGGTTGCAGACACTATTTAAAAATTATTTATCACTTTAGTCTTGTACATTTAACTTAAATGCATATCATGGATGCTTTCATCTTCTAGACCTTTTCAAATTCCAAAAGGCTCTCATACACTATATCTTTATTCCTAATTACTTATTTCTTAGTTTGACCATGTATTTCTAATGACTCAAACTTGTTAACTTTCACATAATGTTATAAACTTGTTTATCTTCCATCTCTACAAGTTCTAGACCTACACCTATTTTATAACTACCCAAACACATGTGTCCCAATCAGACACTTATGTTGATGCAAGTCTCATATCCCAGTGTAAGTGTCTAGTGCCCTAAAGCCATCTAATTTTTAAATGAAATAGATTCATGTGGTTAGGCTAAGTTATTTAATGAGAGATATTCTCCAAATATATTGGTATAAATATAAGATCAACCTTCATTCATTCCTCATCTAGAATAAAATTATAAACACCTAATAAATCATAAGGTAACATATGAAAAGCATTATATCGATAACTCAAGTGAGAAAGCTTCCTTATTTTATGTTATTTATGTTTTAGTCATAGGGACAACACATCTACAGGTCTAAAGTACTGAAGGAGAAACCCAAAACATATATTTTCCAAGTTACAAACTAGGTCACTATTGTACTTTCTTATCACACATTACATGATTAACACACAATCTAACATGTAGAGGATAAATACATAAGTATGAGGCCCTCTTTAGAGTATTGGCTATGTAGGTAGTGATCATTGATAGAGTGGTCTTTAGGGAAGCTCAACATCACATGACCACTAACCCATTTTCCCACATCTAATATGAAGATAAAGAACTAGGGTTTTTCTATTTGACAAGGAGTGATAGTCTATGACCCAAATATGAATAAAATAGAGTGAATGAAACATAAATCCTAGAAGAATCCAAGTGGTTGCATCCAACTTTAATAGGTATTATGTATTAGACACTTGTGTTCATGTTAGACAATAGTATTGATGCAATCATCCTAGGTTGATGCAAGTGTCTAAGGCTACAATGATCAAATTTACAAAATAAGGTTATTATTTTAAACTCCATATCTACACCACTTTCTACTAGTTCTAGATCTAAATTTGTATTAGAAACAAAACCAACTATCTTATCTTCATTTTTATTGTAATATCTATCATAGTTATACTTTCTATCTTTAACATATCTGCATAATAAATTTAATATATGTTTTATTTGAGCTTCATAAATAATTGGCCTACTCTAAGGATACTCTACCATAATTATCCCATAGGATATCTCTACCCCTTTAACCCAAGATTCCCCATATATCTACATTTTAGGGTTAAACAATGACACTATCCCACACCCCCAATTCCTTGCCCCCCTTTTAAGCTTCTTCATCTAGCCATATATCTCATGGGAAATAAATATATTAACAAGTGTCATGATCCTTGTCCCTCTCTTCATTGTGGCTTATAGATATATGATCATGTCCCCTGGCATTTCAAATGCATGGGATCATGCCATGTGGCATGATCCCACTTCATCATAACCTTGGGAACCTGCATATTTATAACCAATGATAGAACTCATATATGCCTATGATTTTACCATGTGGAATGATACCACTTCTCCTAAACCCTAGGGTGGTTCGTATGTTTGTGGGTCTCACATTAAGGCCTAGGTGAATGAGATCTAGACATGTGTCAATATCTCATCTCACCAAGATTATGCATGTCATCAATCTAAATGGAAAATACATTAGAACCCAAATGAGAAAAAGAGTGTTGTGTAGCATGAAATACTAGGGAGATGACACATTGACATCCACAACATCATTATAAGTTATTAAATTTGATGATTATCTAGACTATCAAGGCTATCATAGAATTAGGGTGATTTTAAACTGATGTGTTTAATTTTGTTTAAGTCTATCAATTTTGGTCCATTCCATAAAATTTAAGGGATACAACTATAAGTTTTTTGATTGATATCCATGGTAGAAAATTTAGCATCAAGAAAGGATAAGAAGTTTCTACAATTTTAGTCTAACAACCTTGTGTAAAAAACATCACAGACTAACGTCATTATAGGTCTGGGTTCCATTGACTCTTTGGTATCAATGGCATTATTAAAGTATTTAATTTAATTTCATTTCATCTATTAAAATGACTAAAATTTATTGTGTTTTGATATAAGGGTTTAATCATTCATATTTTGAATAGATTAATTATGCCAATTGGTAAAATTGTCTTTTCAATTATTAATTTTAGGGGTTTTTCTCATCTTTTCTTTCAAGCTTTACATTAGTCATTTTTTTGTTAAAAATGAAAATTTTATTTTTAATGTCTAGTATATTTATTAAAAATCTAATGATTAGTTTTTATTTTCTATAGATCCATATCATATTAGGGGTTTCCACCTATCATCATCTCAAAGATACACTACTTAAGAACACTTTGGCAACATAACTCACCCTATAACCCTCCAAGTTCCTAGGATCATGCCACATGACATGATCCTAATTTATTGGTCCCTCAAGAGGATTAGAGCATAATGGATAAGTGTTAACCCTTCTAGGTGAATGGGATGATGCCATATGGCATCATCCAATTCACTATACCCTAGGATTAAACATGAATAATAAGATGAATAAGATATTAGGTGATTCTATAAGATGATTTGACGTGACATAATATTAGGGTTTTGTGGTAGTTATACCATGGAATAATGAATGAGGACCCATAAATCTTTGAGTGAGAATGATCTTTCCACTTGTGAAGATCATGTTACATCATGTCTAAGGAAAATCCAAGGCAAGTAGGGCCCTCAACACACAGTGAATTAGTGATAAGTTGATACATATTAGGATCCCCATATATTATGTACATGTTGTTTTTACCTCACCTATGAGAAGTTGATGTATGGAATGAATTCCTAAGGAATATACATGGACTTTCATGAACATGAATCAAACCTAAAATTGATACCTATCTTACCCATATAGGTTGCTAATACCCATAAATTAGACTGTGAGTCCATTTAGATCTATACAATCATAAATTGTCTTATCTTATAGTGTCTAAAGGGATAATGTCCTAAGAAAGTCATATATTGACATTAAATAGAATATTTATCATGTGTATTGGGATATAACAAGAGAACAAATGATAGACTATTATATTAATTAGGTAAGATCATCACTAGGTGGAGTATGGCCAATTGTATAACTCAATGGGATATTCAATGACTCCAACTATATAAAATTGAATTTGGGATAAGTTACCAAAGACATAATCATGATTTCATTGGGATTATGTATGGCCCAATTCAAATTTGAATGGAGATGGGCATGTTTTATTAAGATTTTATGACCACGAGTCAGGAAATTGGCTCTATGAGTCAATGGAATGAGAAAAATATAAAATACCGATTATATATTATAATGAGGGCTATTATATTTAGAATTATAGCTAGAATAGAGGACTTGCCCATTTTAATTTTGTTGTAATTTCTTTATTTCTTAGTTTAGCTTTTATTTTAGCATAAGCTAAGGTTGTATGAATAATTTTTTTATAACGTATATAAATAGTGATGAGTATTATATTTGAGATTTTGTGAATGATAGTATTTATCTAGACATGTTTATGGTGGATTTTATTTTCTCTTTTACACAACTACTTGGTCCTTAGACTCTTATACCT